>CM075498.1:5422500-5550000 GCA_037950675.1 Hypophthalmichthys molitrix
AAAGCGATATGGAGGAGATGAGGAGAAACAGTTAGAGATTGGAAAGAAACTGCAGCTTTACTGAGCTCAGCAGCTCTGGCCGAACTGTGATATAAAAAAAACGCTATTGGCTATTTTAAAAAAGGGGAGGAGCTGTTCAGTATGTCCCGCCCTGTCTTCCTGTTTCAATGGAAATTACGTCAACACATTGAATAACGCTGCACTTTTCAAGGCGCTTCAGCGAGCCTTTAAAGAACGCGACACACACATCTCCCGGAAATCCTGTCGAATTCAGATGACGACTTTGAAACTCCCAAAGTGTTTCACATTTTTTGTTGCTTATGCATGAGTCGTTTAGCCCATGGTCTGTGGGAGTGACATCTGAGGCTGAGACTAATTTGCATGATGCAACGTTTCAGCATGAAATACATAAGACTCGCTGGGTTTTGGAAAACATAGCCACAGTGTTATTCTCCTCGTCCTTCCTCAGAACACCTCCAGCTTGCCTTTGCCACCATTGAAGAAAATGATTCAGATGGCAGGAGAGATCGCGGATGGCATGGCTTACCTCAACGCCAACAAGTTTGTTCACAGAGACTTGGCAGCAAGGAATTGCATGGTGGCAGAGGATTTTACCGTCAAAATCGGTGGTATGTGATGAAATGAGGAAAAAAAAAATGCATTTGCTCACCCAAATTTTATTTTTTAGCTTTTATTATGTTTTAGTAGCAGAATGAGTTTTGAGACAGTGCTTCTCTGAGAGGGTTTTAGCATATTTTACTTATCTTAAGTTACAGGCATTTCACAGTAAATATTAATAACCACCTCAGATTTTTGACATTTTGCATTATTGCTCATTGTTTAAAAACAAAATTAAGTACTAAATCAATTAGATATATTTAATATTTAATCATTTTTGTGAAATGGAAATCTATTTTTTTAATGCATGCCATTGATCTGACTGTAAATTATTCATCCATGCATGTTTCAGTTCATTTTTTTGGTTCACCTTGTAATTTTTAATCAAAAATGTCATAACTCCATGATAGACTTAAATTAAAATGATAGCGGTAAATAATGGCAAACATTTCAAAAGATTTATCCATCTTTCATACTTTCAATTATATTTCCATTACATTGTTATATTGCATTTATTATGCCTGTATATTCACTTGCAAAATATTTCTTAGCTTTTAGTTATAGTATCTTCGAATCGCCAGTTTTTTTTTAATTCTATAATAAATAAATAATGAGTTGCTGAAAATGCAGTAAATGTTCATTTTGTTTGGCTAAATCTCAAGCAAAACTGTGGAACCTTAGTAATTTCACTTCATTTATCCTCAATCTGTAGATTTTGGCATGACGCGGGACATTTATGAGACAGATTACTACAGAAAAGGAGGTAAGGGACTGCTGCCTGTGCGCTGGATGTCTCCCGAGTCCCTCAAAGATGGAGTATTCACCACAATGTCTGATGTCTGGTGAGCTTTCATGTTTTTTATAGAGAATCGGTGTGTGCATGTTTATATGATGTTCAAAACACATAGAGAAATCAACTGAGATAACATATAGTGCGCAGTGTGCATCAGTCCAGTCACCGTAGCTATAGAACGACATCTGTGTTTGAAAAAAAAAAAAAAGACCATTACAGTTCCTCCGCTAGCTTAACGAGAAATGAAAACCACACTCGCACAGCTCAACAGGAATTTTCCATTACATAGTGCATACGTTAATGCGGTAGGCAATGAGGAGAAACATCTTTCCTTGTATTTCAAATGAAGCTGGCAATCAAGCCTCATCAGCCATCATATGAGCTAGAAACATTTCCCTCATATGCTAGTCTCATTTGACATACTTTCAAAGCAAACCTCGGGGAGTCTAGACCACGCTTTTCCGGAAACTGCAACAGCTGCGGCTGATATGAGCGGCATTCCAGAGCCTCAAGGAATCTTTAGCCGATTCGTCCTCCCGTGTCATGATAAGTAGCTGTTTGGACTCACTGGGAGGTTCACTCTTAAATCTTTTGTTAAGGATCAGAATCAAGTACTCCCTGTTCAGGAAGAGGATTGAACTTAATTACATTGTTCTCGAGTTTCCTTTCAGGTGTTTGGAGAGTCTGCCCTAACAGTTCACCTTTCATGTCTTTCCAGGGTCACCGTCAGGCCTTGATAATAAGGAATGTCTGTCTGCTAAACTTTACACAAGGATCAGACATAGGAGTGGAGTAGTGTTTCACCAGTAATTACAAATATACCATTGTAAAAAAAATTCTGCGACAGTGGTTAAGATCAGAATTAGAATATAATGGCCGTATCTTAAAGGATTAGTTCACTTTCAAATGAAAATTACCCCAAGATTTACTCACCCTCAAGCCATCCTAGGTGTAGATGACTTTCTTGTTTCTGACGAACACAATCGTAGATATATTAATAAATATCCTGACGCATCCGAGCTTTATAATGGCAGTATGCGTTACCAAACAAGTGTGAGCTGAAGAAAGTGCTTCCATCCACATTCATCCATCATAAACATACTCCACATGGCTCCGGAGGGTTAATAAAGGCCTTCTGAAGTGAAGCGATGCGTTTGTGTAAAAAAAAAAAAAAAACTAAAAATCCTTATTTCACAAGTTATGAAGTAAAATATCTAGCTTCCGCCAGACAGCCTTCCGTATTCTTCAAAAAGCTTACGCTGTACGTCCTGCACCTTCCCTATTCAACTTACGTAAGTTGAATACAGAAGGCGGTCTGGCGGAAACTACATATTTTACTTCATAACTTGTTAAATATGGATATTTTTATTACACAAACGCATCGCTTCACTTCAGAAGACCGTTATTAACCCTCCGGAGCCGTATGGAGTATGTTTATTATGGATGGATGTGGATGGAGAAAATATTGTCAGATTTCCTGGACATTTTTCTGTCGTCCATTGTCAGTCGGTGAGAATTGAACCTAAAAATGGCTTACTTATAGTTGCCTCTGCGTATTAGATTGGAATCAGTATTAATTTTGACAGCAAATTTTGATTTAGTTTTAGTCATAGTCTTTTGACTAAAATGCTATTTAGTTTTAGTCATATTTTAGTCATCGGATATTGTTTTAGTTTTAGTCGACTAAATATCATAAGATTTCAGACTAAAATCTAATTTAGTTAAATTGTAATGCATTAAGCATTTCTCTAACAATACACAGATCCTATACACTGATGTAGGTACATCTGATATTCCCCAAACTGTTTGTTCACCCAACTGTACTTTGCTCGCCAAAGCAGATGGTTTTTGACAGTGCAAAAAGACACGAAAGAGCAAAATTCAGTACTTTTCAGGGATTGACACACTTATCATTGAGGTACTATTATAGTTTTCATTTAAAATTTTTATTAGATTTGATTTTTAGTTTTTCTGCTTTTATTGTAATTTTAGTTAAAAGTTTTAGTAATTTTTTGTGTGTTTATGTCTTTTAGTTTTTGCTTTTAAATGTCTAAGTTTTTATTTCTGTTTGTTTTTTTAATACCTCAGGTTAAGCTAAAGCTTAAACTAGATTAAATAAAATAAGTTTACATTTTTTATATATATATTTTTATTTTATTTCAGTTAAAGTTTATTTCAAGTAATGAAGATTTTTTTTGGTTTTAGGTTTAGTTAACTATAATAACCCTTATACTTGTAAAATAAATTGAATAATGTATCAAATAATGTTCTTAGTCTTTCCTTCCTGTGACAGAAGATACAGTAGTTTACTATGAATTAAATAGAAATTAAATTAAATACAGTTTGTGTAAACAAAATAACAATAATGACCAGGAAAAAATAATAATTATAAATCATCCCGAAATACACCGGGACTCTTATTCTGAAATGTCTGCAGTCTGCACTGTAGCAGTCTGCTCATGAGGGTGATAAAATATTCATTCTTCCAACCATCTAAAACATACTACCATATAAACATTGCGTAGTAAACAGTGTCATAATTCATCAACATTAGCTCATAAGCAATCGCTTGGCATAAATGTGCACTATTCATGAATTGAGAAGCAGTCTGAAGTGCTGCTGGGCGAGCCTGTAGAGCGTGCAACTTTTCCCGCGGTTAGATCAGCACGTTACACTTCAAATGTGCACATCTTCCACACAGGACAGCAGTCCTGACTGGATATCTTCCCAAATCGTCCCTCTCTTTCATTTTCATCTTGTTTTTATTCGTTGACGAAAATTAGAGCAGATTTTAGTCATAGTTTTAGTCATTCAAAACGCATTTTTATTTAGTCATCGTCTCGTTTTCGTCCGTGAAAAAATGTTGTTGACGGAAATTATGACAAATTATTTGTCAACGAAATTAACTGATTGGAATAGAAGTTTTACTCCTGTTTCACACATACGCCGTTTGCTGTGCGGTTGCGGTGTGTTGCAGTACGTATGCGGTGCAGGAGCAGCACATGCTATTGTGCTTTCACATATGCTATGTTTGCAGTGCACAACTGATCCGTGGCTGTATATCAGAAACACAACATTTACTTATTTTTATTTTAAATCTTTTTACTAAGCATTATGAATGAAGGCCTGATCACTGATGCTAGTACTGATACTGATGTCTCTATTACATGGATTTTCTTCTCAACTTCAGCCAGTAATTGTAGCCATTCAACATTACAGTGTAATTGAAAGCTATCAGTGATATGACGCATCTGTGCTTTGTGTAAAAGGCAACACCAGAATGCATAGATGAGCTCAGTGAAAAATGAATTCAATAAGGAGAAATGTGGATTACACAGGTAAATTTTATTCAGTAGTGATGCAGATAGTTCAATGCAATATAAAATGTATTATTTATTCAATATTTGTGTTTTATGAGTTGCTGCCTTAATGTAAAGCATTTCTTATATTTAGGCAGTTGTAGACCACAAAAGCGGCTCATTCAGGTTTTGGAACAGAGCCTATGATTATTATTCTATCTAATTTAGATGTACAGTACTTATCTGTAGAAAAATAATAAGAATAAGAGAACCAAAAGAAACATTACTTGAGTGAGGCACGACTGAAGGTATTTTTGTTATGTGCTTAATAGCTTTATTATCAACAGACCACGTTATATTATATCATTTGTCTGAGCGGATGACTTGTTATAATGACAACTTGCTCCCATTTGAAAGTTTTAGGTAATTAAAACACTTATCACTCACAGTCTCAGTGAAAATATTGATATTTCTTGAAAAAACAACATTACTTTCTTATTGAGGGAGTTTGTGCAGTTTTGAGGTGGCTCATGCGCAAAAATGAAAAAATAAAGCACATGCGTCATAGTTACGCATTCTAAGTGTGTTAATGTTTTAAAGCTATGTAATGCATTAGATAGGCTAGCCGTTTATTTTGAAAACTCCAAAAAACTCCAAACAAGTGATTTTACTGAACATAAGAACTACTTATTTGTGTAAACGCCACAATAAAAGTACATAGAACAAGTAACAAGTAATAAGATCCTGATGATCTTCCAGCGCTGTTTCAGCTGTGTTCTGTGGTGCATCTGAACGATCAATCTAATCCAAGCACGCTCCAGCTGTAAAACAGTGTTCGATTGGTCTCTACACATCATCCCTACCCACCATACCAGAGATCCATTTTCCATTGGTTAAACTTTCGAATAACATTGGAAAACGCTGTGTCATGATTGCAACGTGATTGGATCCTGGAAGTCCTATAGCTTTAGCGAAGCAGCATGTCAATGTCACTCCTTGATCTACACATTGTCTTATGTCGTGTTTGGGCTTGTTCGAGACCACCTGCTCTAAATAAAGATATGTGATCTACTATGGTTTACTTTCACGACGTTGCAAACAAAAACGTGGCGCAAAAGCATCATGTGTATACGGTTTACACTTGCATCACTTTTTTCATACAAATATTTGGTATAGTTTTGTCTCTAAGTGAAACAAATATGCCTGTATTCTGCTAGTCAACGATATATGACACAAGTCTGTTAATGTACGATGATTATGGCTACGGAAGCGGTTCTTTTTTTCACAACAAATAGAGTAAATTTAGCAGCAAATTTAAAATCACATGTTAAGTGATCGTCATATTCCCTATATTTACTGTAAAGCCAAGCTTCTGTGGTTTGAAGTGACACTTTTTTGTGTTGGTTAAGCAAGTGGTTAAGTAACTTAACTTAAGATAACTTAGTGATGATTAATCAATTAATTGATCGTTTATGGGAATTTTTGTAAATTGACGTCCCTAATCACTCTTAATGTAGATCTACACTACCAGTCAAAAGTTTGGAATCAATAAGTTGCATCTGCTCACCAAGGCTGCATTTATTTAATTAAAAATACAGTAAAAACAGTAATATTGTGAAATATTATTACAATTTAAAAGAACTGTTTTCTGTTAGTAATTTATTAATTTAAGCTGAATTTTCATCATCATTACTCCAGTATTCAGTGTCACATGATCCTTCAGAAATCATTCTAATATGCTGATCTGCTGCTCAAGAAACATTTATTGTGTACAATATTTTTTTTCAGGATTCTTTGATGAATAGAAAGTTCAAAAGAACAGCATTTATTTGAAGTATAATCTTTTGTAACATTATAAATGTCTTTACTGTCACTTTTGATCGATTTAATGCATCCTTGCTGAATAAAAGTATTAATTTCTTTAATTTCTTTTCAAAAAAATAAAAATTAAAATTCTTACTGACCCCAAACTTTTGAACAGTAGTGTATAATGTTACAAAAGCTTTGTATTTCAGATAAATGCTGTTCTTTTGAACTTTCTGTTCATCAAGGAATCCTGAAAATGTTTTCAACATTGATAATAATCAGAAATGTTTCTTGAGCAGCAAATCAGCATATTAGAATGATCTCTGAAGGATCATGTGACACTGAAGACTGGAGTAATGATGCTGAAAATTCAGCTTTGATCACAGGAATAAATTACTTTATAAAATATATTCAAACAGAAAACAGTTATTTTAAATTGTAATAATATTTCACAATATTACTGTTTTTACTGTATTTTTAATGAAATAAATGCAGCCTTGGTGAGCAGACGAAACTTCTTTTAAAAACATTAAAAATCTTACCAATTCCAAACTTTTGACTGGTAGTGTATTTTAACTGTTCTCGTCTGTTCTCATCTTGCAGGTCCTTTGGGGTGGTGTTGTGGGAAATAGCCACCCTGGCCGAGCAACCCTATCAGGGCATGTCCAATGAGCAGGTACTGCGGTTCGTCATGGAGGGAGGACTGCTAGACAAACCAGACAACTGCCCTGATATGCTGTAAGTCACTTCATTCACCTCAGTTGATCTTTCACTGACTTTATGCATTTATTTAACTTACTTCAGTGTTTTGAAAAGCTTGCTGCTGTTTTTCAAGCAGTTACCAGATGATGTCAAGCTCCAAAAAGGACAAAAACATGAAAGTGATCCATATAACATGTACACTATATTCCACGTCTTTTGAATCTAGATGATAGTTTTATGTGAGAAACAGACCAAAATTCAATATCTCTTTTTCCTTTTGTCCTAAATTGGTTTCATTGATGTCAAACCTGGTGCAACATCTTGATGTTATTTTAAATTTGCTAAATATGAATTATCAATTTTGTTTGGAAGGACATGATGGTGAATAAATGATGATGAATCTTCATTTTTGGGTGAACTATCCTTTTAAAAAGTAGAAAGTCTGCCACCTACTGTATGATTCAGGTGGTAATGTCACAAAGCGTTAAACAAGAATTGACATACAAATCAGGATTAGCTTATAATTAATGGTATTTAACGAACAGTTTTTGACTTTGGCCGTTATTTGTTTTGGATTTTAGAACTACCAAGTCTAACGCTCTTGCCGTGGGTGCTGTGTGCTAAATTTAAGTATAATTTGTTCATCTGTGAGAGCCTCCAAGCTCTGGGTTTTCTTTGGCGTGGTTTGAGTTAGGTTGCGTCTGGCTTCAAGTCCGTGTTTTTTATCTGAAGTGTGAGAGCTGGCAGTGAAATACAAGCACTCAGAGCACTGCAGCAATGCCACATTTTTAATAATATAACATTATATCAGGAATGTTGGTCGATAGGTGGGTGTGTGTCTTGGGAAGAAATGGGTACAAAGAATGGAAAGTTAGTTTTGGAGGTCAGAGATAGCTTACATTTCCATTTGGCTTTACTTCTTGGCTATAAAAGTAACATCATTATTTTTTGTCAGCTACAGCTTGTGTTTTTAATCTAATAAATGACAAATGAATCTGTTAAATTAGGGTGATTATAGCTAAAATAATCAGCCTTTTATTATGTATATTTTATATATCTATATCTGTATCTATATACATTTCAAATATTTATTCATTTTAAAAATATATATTTCAAATATTATAGATTCATATACAGTTTTATAAATTAATATTATAATTTATATATACTAATATTACTGTTATATATAATATATTATGTAGATTTTAATATATATTAAATTAAATGCAATTTAGATATTTTTCTGATTTTATTTTATATATATTAATATATAATTAAGATTTAAAAAAATGTTAATAATATAAAAATAATGAAAATAATGTTGCATAGGCCTTTTAGAATGTGATTTATTTTTCTTTTTTAGAAATGAAATAAAAAGGAAACCTTACAAGCTGTGCTTATTGGTTGAACAAATGAACAATGATGTTTTGTTTCAAGAGAAATGGCAGTTTGCATTTTCTCAGTCCACTGTCCATTGACAGGAATTGCACAATGGTTTGCATTGGCCTGTGCCTCATTTTCATCTCAAGGCCGTCTGGTTTGGGGTCTTTGTTGTGGTTGGCCGAAGTTTGGCACCTTTTAACACTTATTCAGAGAAGTGCCGGGAAGGATGAAGTGAACTTTAAAGCGGAGGAGGGCATGTGGGAGGGTTTCATGCTGGTACATGCTACTAACAGTGCCAATGGTCACCAAAGTTAAACATCCAGTTATTTGATTAAAAGTGGAAATTATGTGCAGCCTAGCAATGGTGATGTGATATTTTTAATAAAATTTCCAAAAAAGGCAAAAGCCACTGCCGCCTATTAGGAACAAATTTGGTCTGTACTAAAATTTAAATTCTGTAACACTTGGTAACCTTTCATCAACTCTTTACTTAAAGCCTTTATGTATAATGCATTATCAAGGGATTTACGGTGTATGTTATAATGCATTATATCTTTTCATAAATAATTGTAACCAAAGTTAAAATGCATTATAATATTTGCAGATTCCTTGTTACATCTGAAATTGGTTATGTGTTTTAATGCATTATACTTTCTAAAGGTGTGTTCAATGAATAGATAAGCATTATAATGTATTATTATGGTGGTTACAGTTATTCATGAGACCATACAATGCATTATAAGGCATAATAATGAATGCATTAAAATACTTTTCTATTGCATTATATATAAAGGCTTTTAAGTAAAGAAATTTCTCCGCTTCTGAAATGACTTTCTTTTTCAGCTGACATCACAGAGACTTTTGGGATTTTCTCGCTAGATTTTTGGGATGTCCACCTTTTCCAATCTATTCCTGATGTATAAAAGTCCTGCCTTACATTCTGTATAGTTGTTAATATCCTGTTTCACACAAAAGTAAAATGTTGAGTGTTACATTGAAAATGTAACTGATATTTTACACATAACATTGCCAGCTATTTTGTTTCTGGCATCAAAAATAGAAACTAGATCAGGATCACTTGGAATTCTATATAACAAAAACAGACTGAACGATGCATTTCAGTGCTTTAATAAGATGTATAGGTACAGCGATGTTTCTTAATATTAATACTATCGCAAAACTGTTACCTTAAATTCTTACTATTTTTTCATGTTTTGTTGAATGAGTTGAATTAATTTTGATATTTTTGTGGGGTCTGAGAAAAATAAAAGATGGTGTAGCTGTCTGGATATTTTAAGTATTATTAATTTTTGAAAAACTTTTACATGCTACAACAAAGTCTGTGATGTACAACCAACATGCAGGAATACATTTTAAAGCCATGTGATAATATAATATATAATTTATGTAATAAATTATATATAAGGACTGCTGTAGTATCCAGGTCAACGATTAAAAATAAATAAATATATTAGAGGTTAGTCAGGTCAAATTCCGTTACCTTAAGAAAACTAAATGATTTTCAATGTTCAAAAATGAATAACATATATATATATATATATATATATATATATATATATATATATATATATATATATATATATATATATATATATATATATTAAAATGTATAGAATTTAAAAAGAAATCCATATTTGGTAGTTACTGCAAGCTTTAGTTTAGATCTTATAGCAATTTTAACACTGGAGGTGCTAAAATCAGACTACCTCCCCATCAATGGAAACTTCATTTAGTGCTGTGCAGGAAAAACAGGCTGGAGACTCCGAGGGCAGTGAGTCCAATCCCTCTGTCTCACAGCTGGAGAGCCAAAAGCCCCAATGTGTGTGTGTGTGTGTGTGTGTGTGTGTGTGTGACGGTGAAAATACAGCACTTGGATATGCTGGTGTGAATGTTTGTGTATGTGGTGCACGGGTATTTGTAACTGTCAGCTGATGTTTGCGCTAGCTGTGTGTGGGTGTGTAGCCGGCGCTGGTGTTTGTAAGACTAATGGTGTGTGTTACTCCACTGGTGTGTGAGCTGGCACAGGGATCCGAGTATTTATTTCAGCAGACTCCTCTGGTATTCTTAGCCTGTTTGTGTGTAATTAAAATGGTGAACTGGAATGCTCAAGTGTCAGCGAGATCGTAGTTTTATTTATTTATTTATTTATTTATTTTCTTCCGTAACTGTAGCAGTTCCCCCTCACTGGCGCTCTCGGGCCTCCTTTACAGCTCTCTCCAGCTTTGCAGTGTGATTTCATCACAGTTCTGTGTTTGTTGTGTAGTAAAGAGGTCACAGCATTCACCATGAGCTCACTGCAGCTGTGTTTAGGACGTAACCGCTGATAGCATGCATGTTTATGTTACTGATTTGTCACACTGCCACCTGTTGTTCAGAGCTGCGCTAAGTAGGCGTGGGCGGTACAAACAAGATCTTATGAGTAATTTTATGACAATCATGTTAAATAGTACAATATTCAGTTATGCTATATGTATGTAGTATATATTACACTGAGGATGATCTCGGGTAATAATAAATTATGAAAGTTTTAGACCATTTTTACGACCCTGTCTGGGGCAATGCGAAATTACCTTGATACAATGCAACCATGTATATATATCAGTCTATAATATGTGTACAGTGCAACAGCAAAGCTTGATTACAGTTCAGACAAGTCAAGTTGCGATGCCAAAAAAAAAACCTAAACCAACCACTTTGACCTGACTGCATATACCTACTACAGTACACACAGATCCATTCAGAATTACTAAACACATCAACATACACATGACAAATCAAAACATTATCCTGAATGTGTGTGGAAACAATGTGAATGTACTGAAATGTGTCTGTGCATAAATACAACGTGTGATCAGGTCATCAAGAGCGCAATCGTCAGAACGTCATTGCAATCATCTTTACCTTAATTACAATCCATCAAAACTTTACTAGCGAGATGCTGGTTTGCTTTATCTAGCCGAGAAACGTAGTTTGCGTATCATCTGGCTATACAGCGGTCGACAGCCCTAATTTATAAATTTTTTATTTAGATTTTTAAAAGTAATAATAATAATATATATATTATTACATTATTAATATATATATATATATATATATATATATATATATATATATATATATATAGTACATTTAATATTTACATTAGTTCATTTTTAAAAGGGCCATCCTCTCTATATATAATATATACATTTTTAAATGGAAATTGACTTTTTTAAATAACATAAACCAAAAGGTGAGATTATTTGAATATAAATTAATAATAACTAATTTTTTAACACGACATTCCCTAAAATCTATATCTATATATAGCATATCTGCTGTACACTCACTACTTTACATTGTAGCAAAGTGTCATTTTTTTTCAGTTTTTCACACGAAAACATTTAATAAAGGGGTGTACTCACTTCTGTGAGATACTGTATATATGTGTGTGTGTGTGTGTGTGTGTATATATATATATATATATATATATATATATATATATATATATATATATATATATATATATATGAAGAGTTTGGTTCCAAAACGCTATAACTCCATTTTGATTAATTTGAGTAAAAAGGTGTTTTCTTTACCAAGAAAGCAGCAAGATGAAAACCACTATTTTCTGTTTCAAACTTTCACATAGCATCTTTTGGTTATGAAATCATTAAAAATTCAAATCTAGATTTTGATTTTCAAAGGTTTATTATAAAAATGGATTATTTTTTCCCCAAAATGCAATAAATCCATGACACGTTTTTTTTTTTTTTTTTTTTTCAAAATGCAATTAATTTATCAATATAAAAGTTTTTTCATATTGAAAATACACAACAAAGTAAGTTGATCCACATATATGACAGCCTCTGAACTTTGTCAATACTAATCTTATAGACAGGCATTTGACTAAAAATACATTCAGTCGTCACTCCCAAAATGAATTCAGCGGGTCATCTTGTTAATGTTATAAATGAATTATGTCTCCTTTGTCATTACAGATTAAAAAGTATCTGGCGCCACCGCACGGTTAAAATAAACACATTTGCCGAGTACATTTTTGTATTAAAAACGGCTTTTAAAAACTGCTCATGATTCAGTTTTGGGGACCGTGACAGAAGTTTGATGCTGTCGTGGAACAAGCAACAGCCGGCATTTTTCCTCCTCCCGACTCGAGTGCCTCATCTTCTTAATCTCCTCACGTAAATGATTACATTTCGATGACTTGCGTTTCTTCCCCACCGCAGAAACCACCACAGGTTCATCAATGCCGTCAAAATGATTCATTTTTCTGTTTTTGTTGATCACAAAGTGTAAAGCAGATAAGGAAAACTAGGATGCCGGGTGTATTCAGAGCGTCGCCATTACTATTTACAGTGCGTGGAATGGTGCGCTGTGATTGGTTGAGAGGATATATCGCGTTCTGCAGAGAAGGGAGACTGGCATTTGTCGCATTTTGGAAAGAAAGGGAGAAAACATGACAGATAACACGACAGATATTAATAAATGACTTTTAATAAACTCTTCATATATTCTTAAAAAAAAAAAAAAAAAATTTTCTGACTTCAACTTTTCATGTGCATACTGCTGTAGTCTGATGCTGATAATCTCAAAATGGCCAAATATCAGCCGGTCATTTGGACTGGACACTAGGGCTGCACGATTAATCCGCACGCGATTTGGCAATTGGCTATTTTTTTAATTTTTATTTTATTTTATGTGCCGCTTGTCAGTGAAGTACAACTAAATGCTGCTCCACCTGAAAGCCTGAGGGCGCTCTCGCGTAGAATCTCCAAATATGCCCCGCAGAAGTAAGATAACGTACGTCATTCCAGGAAATCCCTGTGGGCATCATACTATTGCTGTAGCTGAATAAACAGAAGAACGCTTTGATTGATTAAACATGACTAATAAACACACGACAACGACAATATATGGTTTATATGAGTTCTTCAAGCCTTCTATAGTATTTTCATGATAATAAAGTATATTTATAATGCAATACTAATCAACATAGCCTTTATCACTGTATAGAATACTATGAAATAATATGTTGTCTTCCTTATTCTGTTTAAGAAGCCATATCATCTCACAGAAGGATGTTTTCAAACACTCAGCTGATGTTGTGAAGTGAGTTTGGAGTAAAAACATGTTATAATGTTGTCTTTTGTTTGACAAGATGTTAATAAATGCTTCTCACGTCTGGAAAGATGTTTGACGCATGTTGCTTTTTCAAATGCACGTTTATAGGCGACTGAAACTCGCAGTGCTTTCAGATGGAGCAGCGTTTAGTACTGATCACAGAGCCGTGCTTCACTGACAAGCTGCGCATAAAAATATAATCGCAGCCTTTGCGACTTCATAATTGCGAAACGGTTTTAGCGTTTTGGGTTAATTGCGATTAATCGTGCAGCCCTATTGGACACACAAATATTTCTGATGTTTTCTTGCAGATCATGTTGCTCAGCTTCTCTTTGTTTGATCTTTTAGGTTTGAGCTGATGCGCATGTGCTGGCAGTACAACCCCAAAATGCGGCCATCCTTCCTGGAGATCATCAGCAGCATCAAGGACGACCTGGAGGGGGGCTTCAAGGAGACGAGCTTCTTCTACAGCGAGGAGAACAAACCTCCCGACATGGAAGAGCTGGACATGGAGAACGTGGGAACCATGGAGAACGTTCCTCTGGAGCCGTCCTCCAGCCTGCAGCCCCTGGCGCCCTCATTGGCCTCCCCTCAACAGTGCGCCCAGGGCTCCGGCACTCCGGCCGGCCCGTCCTCACCGCCTTCCTCCCCCAGCTCCACGGACAAGCACCCGCTCCCCGCGTCTGCGGCAAACGGGCCTTCCATGGTTCTCCGGAGCCCGTTTGACGAGACCCAGCCTTACGCTCACATGAACGGGGGCCGTAAGAACGAGCGTGCCTTGCCTCTGCCCCAGTCGTCGGCTTGCTGATCAACGGCCCGACCCCATTTTCGGACACATGGACACGTCTCTGTCTGTCAAGCCACTGTGTGGTTTCCTGAGAAGAAATATTAAAATAAAGAGACAAGGAAAGTGAGAGTCCAGGCAATCAATTTTTTCAATCATACCTCAACGGACAAAGTTTGGATTTCTTTGTTTTTTGTGTATTTCGAATTGATTGACATGAACTCATTTGTTATTTCCGCAGACTGGATCACTGACTGAAAAACCATGACCTTCACTCTCGCACTCGATAGGCTGACTGTTTTTGTTACGTTTTGTTACTTTTCTAAACTTCCAAAACTGGTTTGAAGGTCTTCAGAGCCAGTAGAGGTACGGTGGCATTATTACGAAACGCTCGGCGTATCTCCAAGCGAATCCAACGGCGAAGCACTTGCTCTTGTCTTTGTTTCCAAAGACGTGCGTCTAGATTAGGCGTGTGAGTTCCTGTTCCGCCCATCTTAGTAGTAAAACCCAACCTAGATACGGAGATCTTTGGCTTCCACTCTCTCCAAATCGTCTGGCTCTGCAACATAGTGAAGAAATTCTCCAATCTGCCAAATGTCTTATGTTGCCAAATTGTATACTGTTGTCTAATTCCCCAAAATATGCAAATACGACCACATATGTTGTTTTTTTACACTGGTGATCCAAAGCATCGTTTACTTCAAAACACAATCAATAGAGAGATATTTCCCTGATCCCCACGTTTTCTGTCTTCTTGCTTTGGGTTAGAATCATTTTGGATGAAATAATGCATAAGTCGAAGAACAAATGCAGCAGATATTTCAACTTTTAAAGGGAATTGGGTTAAAAAGAAGCTGAAAAGATTTAAAATTGTGGCATTTGAAATCTTCACAACAATTCTATCGCTTGGTCGTTCAGTCGTACTTCAGACCACAGAGCGTGTGCTACGTTTGTCGGTCACTTTTGTACCTTTTTTACAGTTCAGATTGATCATTTATATGTCTGTGCTGAAAAAAGCTGCTATTTTATTCTCATTTTTCTTTTGTGGTTGTAAAATATATATATATATATATATATATATATATATATATATATATATATATATATATATATATATATATATATATATATATAAAATGTAAAGAGATTCTTCAGGTGTAATCCTTTGCCTTTCCACTACAGTCCATTTTATGATGCTTATAGTTCAGTTTTCCAATGTAAAGTTGTTTAATGCCTTCTTTTTTGATATACTCTGTCTCTTTAAAAGCAAAACCGGCAATTGAACACACTTCTGTATCAAACACACTTCTGTCTTCATGGCGGCATCTTGACGACATGATTCTATAATAACAGCTGAACACTGTGTCTCTCCTCACATTAATGCGCAACAAATACTCTCAGGTCAAACTCCTAAAAGTTTCGGTCTCAGACCCCGATGTTTTGTTGTCTCGCTACCTTTGTAACCGACAAGATATGACTAAAAATTTGGCAAGGTTTGAATTAATTTCTCTGCTTGAAGATAGACTCGTCTCATACTTTCGATTGATTGTTCAGCATTATTTGTGACTGATCCTGCCGCCCTTTGTAAATGTAATGAACTCTGCGTTTCCTTTCTTCCAAGCAGAGCCTGATAAATGACTATTATACAGATATGATTCAGCATATCTCTATGCAGAAGTTGTGTTTGTAACATAGATCACTTATATACATTTGAGATACAGGTTTGACTATGAGCGCCAGTTTTGGGGATTTTTGTTTTCTTTCTTTTTTTCTTTTTTTGGAAGGATTTTTCAAAGGAAAAACTGTCACCTTTTTTTGTTTTCCCCCATTCTGACCTTTTTATTTTCATTATTTATTTAGTTTCTTTTTTTCCTCTCTCTTGTTTTTGTGATGTTTATAATCACTGTAAAACCCCCCTTGATTAAGTGTAACATTTTAGATATTTTTATATGCTTTTTTTCATGACATTGGGACTTTCTTTTTTTTTTTTTTCTTTTTTTCCTTCAGACATTTATCTACCTCACTCTTTTTTTATGTACCTGTATATAAAGTACATCTGACCTTTTTTTCATGAAAAGGACAATATTACTGCTCTCTGTATCTGGGTAAAACCTCATAAACGCTACAAACCACAATCTCGGAGTGGAGAAAATTTGCCGAATTACGGACATTTTGTATGACTAGCTGCTTTCTTTCCTATCGGATCTCGCTTAAATTTGTTTATTATTTATTTGTGAGATTAAAACAAGAACAGGTCTGACAATTGACTCCAAATGTGCTGGAATGTTGTCGATGTTTAATTTATCCATCTTTTAACTTGAGGGCAAAAGTCAATAGATGGAATATTTTTGAGGATATAATTGTTCTGATCTCCTCTCCCTTTCATGTCTCTGAATCCCACTGTTGGCATCATTACTATTTTATGTTTTTATTATACATTCATTGGAATACTCTACTTGTACCAAATGTTCATTGAAACTAAAACAGAGTTATGTACGTTCCTTCTGTAAAGTTTTTGCTGTAGTCGGGTGCATCAAATGTACTTAAGTTTTGTGCTGGTTTTGGAAAACTACTTTTTTTTTTAAATTATCAGGAAAAAGCCCAGACAAAAGACCAACACGATATCAGACAAAACATTTTAGCGTAAAATTAAGCAGATGCAATAAAAAGGTAAATGGTTGTTAAGTGTTAGTGAAATTGCTGGTTTTATGAGCAAATAGCTTTTTCACATTTCATACATCACTATTATGCATACAGATATTGGGATGATTTAATATGAATTCTTTAAATCCAGATTCAAGATATACTTGTAAATTTTCATTTTTATAAGGGAGATGTATGTGTGTGTGTATATACGTACACACATGCATATATATATATATATATATATATAATATATATATATATATATATATATATATATATATATATATATATATATATGTATCCAAGGACGATCATATAGCACTACCGATATCATGCCTTCCAGTGTTGGTCATTTTTCTCTGCTTTTTTCGTAGTTCATATTTTGTTAATCACAGATTGTCCGAGTCTGTAAAAGACACCGTCCTAATGCTCTTCTCTGATCATCTCAGACTATAGCCGTAACACCCAACCAATGGTTCATTTCTCAGTACAGACCTGTTGACTATATGGGCTAGATATTCTCAGGGCTGAAGGTTCTGAGTGGGCGTCAGCGGGACAGGAAGTGACCTGCTCCTCGGCGCTCGCTCTACCCTGCTGCTGAAAACTGCTGCTCTCCATCATCTCACTGAAGCTCCATGAGGGTTCAGAGGAGAGCATTGGAGGTGTTCATGATCTGATGCCGCCATCTTGAACCTGGAGGAGGCTTGTGTTGTGTTACATGTTATTTCATTTCAGTCCTGATGCTGGTTGGTTGTTCAGTGAACTGTTGAGATATACTAGATCAGTGTGTGTTAGTTATATAAAGGGGTTACAGATGCAGAATGGGAGGGGAGAATGGAGAAAGTTTTGTGGTCCAAGTCTGTTCAAACCTGGCTGTTCTGATTAAAAAAGGCACTTATTAACTTTATTCGTGTTGTTTTCTTCTTGTATAAATTTGATGAAAAAAGAAATGTGTCCCAGGAAAATGGATGGAGAAGATCGATATATTGTATTTATGGTGGCACATTGCTCAAAAATACTTATAATAAATCCAGATGAATAGCTTTGTGATGTTTGTGTCTGTTTTTGCATTTTACAGTAGGTTTGAATGAATGATTATGAAGCAGAACTGTAAACTCAATTATGGCAAGGTAAATAATTTAATAAAATAACATTTTTACCTGCATTGGCTATAAATCACATGTTCGGAAGGTCACTTGAATAATTAAGTCAAGCATTATTATTATAAATATATTTAGCAATATTGGTAGTTGTAGCTTGTTGTAGTGTTGTTGTCAGTGGTAAACTATTTTGTATAATAGTGGACTCAAAGAAGCATCAAAAGCATCACCGTTGTCATTCATAAAGATAATTAAACTGTACTTCACAACAATATTACTTAGTATTAGAGATGCACCGATATATCGGCCAATAATCGGTATCAGCCAATTAAAGCACTTTCCACACTATCGGCTATTAGCCAATAGTAAGAGCCGATGTATTCTGTCAATCAAAAAAGGGCAGGAAAATGCACTGAATTTGTGCTTTGTGGAATGAAAATGCTAAGAAACAAGTTTGATGTTCAATATTAATAGTAATTATATGAATTATTAACTTTCAGAAAGTGAAGAAATATTAATTTAATATTCAGAATTGAGTTAATGTGAAACACATTACACATTTGAGACACATTAAACAAGTTGAGGAAATGGAGAGGATAAAGATTTTATTTGCATTTCTTTCAAAACATAATCATCAAAAATAGAATTAATTACAATGAAATTATAATTAATTTAAAAGTAGGTATAAACGGCAGAACCCCCAAACTATCTGTATCGTTATCGGTATCGCAGATATGATTGAACAATCGACTATCGGTATCAGTGGAGAAATTTAGTATCGGTACATCTCTACTTATTATTATTAATATAATATTAGTATTGATATTTATAATGATAATTATATTTATGATTTCTGTTTTAGCTTATAATATGAATTTGTGTGAATAATAATTAAACCAAACTGTATTTGAATGGATATTTTGACATTTCTCTTAAGAAAAAGTAAAACTAACTTTATATATTATATTATATTATATTATATTATATTATATTATATTATACGCTGTGGATGTGTCTCTATCGACTTTGACGTAAGGAAAACTACATTACCCATGATGCTCTCTGTCTGTATCCAGTGAGTGACGCGTTGGCTGTCAGACGGAAGTCCAGTTTGGCACACAAACAACTCTAGAGGTTTCAAACACAGTACATTCCACATGTCATAGACTGCAGGGATGTAATGTAAGTTGCAATTTATTAATGATAATATTTGCTTTGTTGTGTATTGCGTATGTCAGTTTTATAGTGCGCGCAGTCTAAGATCTGGCTAGCAGTAATGATTAGATTTCTGCAGGGACTCGTGTTATCAGACTGACTGACAGCACAGCATAAGGATCTGAGCTCGTCTTGGTTCATACTGTTAGTATAACGTAATTTGGTATTTGACATTACATAATGCTTTTATACTACTAGTAAGCATCAGTTCATGAGTAACTTCATGTTTTACTGTCTGAGGGTTTTTCTAGCAGATCCTGTACATTACCTTTAGTCCATTAAAATCAATATAAAGATGTTATCTCTCTATCTATCTCTAGTTTTCCCCCAAGAATGGAAAAGTAGAAGTTGAAAGAGGGAGAAACTCTCTCAACCAAAGACGGTTCTCACAGCCATGGCCTCTGACCTCCATGCAGCAATTTTTATAGCCAAACAAGAGCGACACAAAAATCTTTTCCTGAACTACAGAAACCTCAACAATTTCCCTGTGGATCTCCTCAGAGATGAAGGGATGCAGTTCCTGGAGCGTCTCTTCATGAAGAGAAACTCCCTCACAACACTTGTAAGATCTCATTCTGTTAGTCTTCAGTTTTGTATTGAAATATTGTAAATATATTTTGCCTATATTATCCTAATACTGTTTTCCTCCTGTCAGCCAGAAAATCTGGCTCAGAAGCTTCCCAACCTGATTGAATTGTGAGTATTTATCTTTATATATCTTTATTTATGTGAGTATATATCTTTAGATAGTATTTATCTATCTATTCATACTCTTTTGATTTTTGTTTATGTTGTTGTTATAACAATGGACACTTGGTGTTGTACAGCTGTAATATTACTATTGTCCAGTAGAGGTCCCTGAGTCATAGTTATTATTAATGGGTGGGTAAGAAAACATCACAAAATGCCTGGATGGGCAAAGTCTAAGTTTGCTAAAAATTATTTGAGTTACATTTTTACTACATCTGATGAAAAACAAGATTATGAAATGTAATCCCACAACCTTTTTTTCTTAAGATACCTGCACTCAAACAATATTGCAATAATTCCTCAAGGTAATTTAATTTTTATAATTATATATATCAGTATTTTGATATCAGATACATTATGCATTGCATGATACATTATGTTGTTGTTCCAGCAATTGGCGAACTTGTGAAGCTGCAGTCGCTGGACCTGAGTGACAACGCTCTTCAAATCATCTGCCCAGAGATTGGTCAGCTGCGCTCATTACGACACCTGCGATTGGCCAACAATCAGCTGAAGTTTCTCCCGCAAGGTGAGTCGTGCACATTTATCAGCATGATTGAGCTGCTGCTACTGATTATTGTGATTATCAATTCCTCTATGCAAAGAAGGATCTAATAATAGAATAATTATTTTATAACAAAAAAAAATGGTTTGCTGTAAATTTAGTTTTTATTGCTTTATCAGTGCTATGCGGCATTAAAATAATATTTCGGATTACATACAAATGATACATACATGTAGCATGCATGTTGCATCTAACCTGAAATATTCAAAGATTGAATGAAGTCTTTGTTTTAAGTGATTTTAGTTGAGAAGAATGCGAAAGAGGAATGTCAGCACAGTTTCTAAATAACCAGCCCCTTTAATCAGTCAAGGACATTATTTATAATGTGAAACATCTTTTCTTGTGTAATTGAGCAGCTTTAACTGCATCAAATCATTTCTTCGCTCACCAGCTGAGTATGAGGAAACTGCATCACCAGAAGCTTTTAAACTTCAGTTATTAAACTTCATTTAATGAAAAGATTTCTGCACTCAACATGACACTTAAATGGTTCTGAGGAATAAAACTTCATAAAGAGAATGTGGGGAAAAGCTTTTTGACACTCTCTTTAAATGCTTTGCAGTTGTTTTTATTGCTCTTTTCCATTTTAACTGGGTAGTGTTTCATCTGAAGCTCTATCATATGTGAATTTTTCCAAACGAATTGTTTTACAGTGAATTGTTACAACAGTTTCCAGCATATTTTATCTAGTGACAAGCATTGCACACATGTTGGAAAGAAGTGATTTTTGTATTTAAAGGTACAGTATGTAAGATTTCTGTCTGCTAGAGGCCTGTTCTAAACAAAGGCGTAGCTTGATGATGCCAAGTTTGAGTGTAGAATTTTGGGACATGTGGTCTTCACTTCACATTCGGTGGAAACAATCAGGATGGGACTCGGGAAGAAATCATGTTCATGGATGCGATTATTAACGTTACTGTAGAATGAAGCAGAGCAGGACCGAGTGTTGTGGGAGCTGAACGAGGCCGCTGGAGCGATTGCGCAACACACTCCTCACGAGCAGAGGAACTTTTATTATGACACGGTCGCCGGCGCCGCTTCCGCTTTTCCGGTCATGAGTATGAGGTAACACAGCTCTGTTTATCATATTAGATACATTTGAGTGTGTTGAAAATGTTATAACGTTACTCTGTGCGTTCGCTCGGCAGCTGCTGTGAGACACTTGTTTGAGACACACTGCAGTAAGATAGATCGATATTAGAATATCATATTAAATACTGGATGGCTTGTGTTGATAAATGGCATGCAATTAATTTTAAAACGTATTGTATGATGGAGAAAATGCTGTATTACTGTTACTAAAAATAAAGCTGCATCTGATTATGCTATGTTAGCTACTTGACAAAATAGTGTTTTTCTCTGAGGCATGGTAAAGCATGGTACTCGCAAAAAATCAAGAAAATTAGATTTAAACAAGGCTAAACGTGTTGAGCTATATAACAATAATTAGTTTTCTGTCTATAAACGTAACCAAACAGTTGTTCCTTTGTCTATTAAACATGTAATATATTAAAGCGTCTTTGGTGTTTCCATGGTTTCTACTAAATAAAACCGGAAACCGAGGGTAACACGGGTATGACGCCATTGACAGGCGACTCCTCACACGTCCCGGAGCCTTGGTTAAAATTACAATTTTCTCACGATTTACAAATAGTTAGAAACGTTTGGGATATTGTAAGTACTCAAGTGAACAAAATGTATAACACTGGCCTAGTGGTTTTTGGATATTTTACTGCAAAATTCTTACATATTGCACCTTTAATTGTAACACAATTATGGTTCCTTTTCAATATCACATAATGTATTTTTTTCCCAGTAGAAGACACATAAAGACACTACCTAGGGTTATAATTGCCTGCTATTACCTGATTTACACATCATTATTTCTTAAATTCATGTTCCTCATAATCTTTAATACAAACAACTTGCCCTACCTATTGCAGCAACATCTCTTCTCTGATGATGTGTTTACTGGTACGAGGGGTGGGGCAACCTGTCAATCACATGACATTAATCAATGGCAAATCACAACCATCCAACAGTCCAATCAAATAATTTTTTTTCTTTCCCAGAAGCCATTTCACTTTGATGTACATCACAGGAGGGAAGAAAAGACTATCGCATCTTCTGTTTCATGCCGACTTTAACAGAAATGTATACTGGCTTGTGTTGGTAGAGCTGGGGGATCTCCGAGAGCTGGAGACTCTGGACGTGTCCATGAACCTCCTGAGGACTCTACCAGAGCGTCTGCACCAGTGTCTGTCCCTGCAGTGTCTGACGGCAGACCGCAACCTGCTGCACTGCCTTCCCCGCCAGCTCTGTCTGCTGCCCGACCTCAATGAGCTCTCCATGGCCGCCAACTGCCTGACATCACTGCCGCTGGGTGAGCAGATATGATCGTGTCATCAAGGCATTTACAAGACATTTACATTTATGCATTTGGCAGATGCTTTTACCCATAAAAACAGTGTATTCAAGTTTTTTTTAAGAAATGAATACTTTGATTCAGCAAGAATGCAAATTTATCAAACGTGACAGTAAAAACATGTTACAAAAGATTTATATTTCAAATAAACTGTGTTCTTTTACACATTATATAACAACATCAAGAAACAGTAAGAAATGTTTCTTGAGCAGCAAATCAGCATATTAGAATGATTTCTAAGGATCACGTGACACTGAAGTAATGGCTTCTGAAATAAATTAGATTTTAAAATATATTAAAGGGTTAGTTTACACAAAAATGAAAATAATGTCATTTATTACTCACCCTCATGCCGTTCCACACCCGTAAGACCTTCGTTCATCTTTGGAACACAAATTAAGATATTGTTGATGAAATCCGACGGCTCAGTGAGGCCTCTATTGAGGGCAAAGCCATCTCAAGATCCGTAAAGGTACTAAAAACATATTTGAAGCAGTTCGTGTGAGTTCAGTGGTTCTATCTTAATATTTTAAAGCGAAAAGAATACTTTTTGTGCGCCAAAAAAACTAAATAACGACTTTTCAACAATATCTATATGTGCCAATTTCAAAACACTGCTTCATGAAGCTTCTGAGCTTTATGAATCTTTTGTTTTGAATTAGTGATTCGGATCTCCTATCAAAGGGCTAAACTGCTGAAATCATGTGACTTTGGCGCTCCGATTCACTGATTTGATTTGTAAAGCTCTGAAGCAGTGTTTTGAAATCGGCCCATATAGATATTGTTAAAAAGTCGTTATTTAGTTTTTTTGGCTCACAAAAAGTATTCTCATCGCTTTATAATATTAACATAGAACCACTGAACTCACATGAACTGCTTCAAATATGTTTTTAGTACCTTTATGGATCTTGAGAGTTTGAATGGCTTTGCTCTCAATGCAAGCCTCACTGTGAGCCATCGGATTTCATCAACAATATCTTAATTTGTATTCGGAAGATGAACGAAGGTCTTACGGGTGTAGAACAACATGAGGGTGAGTATTAAATGACATTATTTTCATTTTTGGGTGAACTAATCCTTTAAAATAAATAGGGTTATTTTAAATTGTAATGATATTTCTGTTTTTACTGTATTTTTGATCAAATAAAGGCATCATTGGTGAGCATAACATCTTTTAAAACTTTTTAAAACTCTTTGAACAAGAGTTTCCATAGTCTAATTAGTCTAAACCTAATCCAAATAGTCCATACACGTTCTCTGAAGCCATATGATGCTCTGTGAGGAGCAAACCAAAGGTTATTAAAGCAGTAAGCCCTGTGAAGCCGAGGTTCACTTAAATTCACTTTAAACCACAGCTTTGATAAAACGGTTATAATAATAACAATACTGTATAAAGTATAGTAAGTATGAAGTGCTGTATAAACGGCTTTGAACGTGGCTCAACCAATCAGAATCAAGGTCCGTTTTATAATAATATTTTTAGCATATTTGAGAGCAACAGTTGAGGGGAAGGTTTTCTGTTATTCATACACAGCTATTTTATGACTATATATCTATGAGTATCAGGTAAATGATTTTACGTTGTTGGCGATATACTGATGTTTTATATTTCTGTCAGATCTGGGGCGCTCCATGGAGCTGCAGTTTGTCTTTGTGGACAACAACGCTCAACTGAAGGCTCTCCCATCATATCTTTATAACAAAGTCATCGGCTGCAGTGGGTGAGTTCTTTTCTGTCGTTGTAATATGTGACCAAAATCCCAATTTTTTTGTTTTAAAAATTTCTACAAGGCAGGGTTGTCAGAGTAGCTTTGTTGTCATTTCTGCTCTATACAGCCTGTACACATCGAAACGAAACAGCGTTCCTCTGGACCATGGTGCCAGAGAAGACAACACATGACAGGGACTACAAAAACAAGCTGTACATAATTTAAATTATATTATAGGCTAAAACAAAGAGTTAAATAAGAACTGTCAATTGATTAAAAAAATAAATAAAAATTAATTGCACCAATTTTTTTAATCATGATTAATCACTCCTAACATTTAAAATCTGTATTCTTAGATATATATTCACATTTTTCAGATTTCATAATCAATGTACTGTATACATTTATCGAACTGAACTGATTTCAACTGAATAGTGACTGTTTACTATTGTCTTTTTAAAGCTGCTTAATAGCAGAATTGAACTCTGTTTGCATCACTGATCGTTATTTTCCTGTTTATCACTGTAAAGCTGCTTTGAAACAATCTGTGTTGTATTAAGCTCTATATAAATAAAGGTGACTTGACTTAACATGACATTAATTCTATAAATGAATGAGGAAACTACAAAGGAATAATCAAATTATCATCTGTTTTTTTTATTGATAATTTATTACAAATTACAGAACATTCAATTTATTTGTATAGCACTTTTCATATTGTTTCAAAGCAGCTTTACAGAAAATGCTCTGTTAAGTCTTCGTCGTCAGTTAGGAACCTGGGTGTGCTCTTCTTTCATTTGAAGGCCATGTTTCTAGCATCTGTAAAACCGCATTCTTCCATCTTAAAAATATATCTAAACTACGACATATGCTCTCAATGACAAATGTGAAACAGTTAGTTCATGCGTTCATGACCTCAAGGCTAGATTACTGTAATGCTCTACTGGGTGGTTGTTCCGCTCGCCTGTTAAACAAACTACAGCTGGTCCAAAAAATGCTGCAGCTAGAGTTCTTACTAGAACCAGGAAGTATGACCATATTAGCCCAGTTCTGTCAACACTGCATTGGCTTCCTGTTAAACATTGTATAGATTTTAAAATCTTGCTACTTACTTACAAAGCACTAAATAGTTTAGCTCCCCAGTACCTGAGCGAGCTCTTAAAGCATTATAGTCCTTCACATCTATTGCGATCTCAGAATTCTGGACAGTTGATAATACCTAGAATATCAAAATCAACTGCAGGCCGTAGTTCTTTTTCCTATTTAGCACCTAAACTTTGGAACAATCTTCCTATCACTGTTCAGGAAGCAGACACACTCTGTCAGTTTAAGTCTAGACTAAAAACACATCTGTTTAAACTTGCATACACATAAACCATTATCTACTTCTATAATTCAAATCATGTAAATTGTTAGGATACATAGATTAGGTCAGCTGGAACCGGGAACATAACACCCATAACATAACACCTGATGTACTCGCTACATCATAAGAAGAATGGCGTCTACGCTAATATTAGTCTCTCTCTGTTTATCCCGAGGTTTGCCGCAGCCTGCCAGATCCAGGCCGTATCCAGATGGAATGAAGGACCTGCATCTAGACATGATGATAACGTAGCCCTGACGTTTCAACTAAACTATCCCCTGCGAAGGCCCATTTCTCTTTCCTTTCCCTATGTATAGATAAAACGTTATCAAAATTATTCCACTTCACATAAATCCACGGACATAACTAATTTTTCTGTATTATGCGGACCAGTAAAGTAATTTAGCAAATATCACCTTTTTAAAAAGACCAAGCTTCTGCGCACACACACACTCAAACACGCAAACCTATAGACTAAACACGTAAATGAACGGCAAGAATGCATTAAAGGTATTCGGTTTTCAGTAGGAAAGGTGTCATTTAAGCGGCCCCTAAAGTAATAATTAGCAATTTTTACAGCGGAAGTGATTCAATCGAAAACCAACTTTAGCTCGATAAGAATTTTCCTATTGTCACTGTGAAGCTGCGTTGAAACAATATGTATTGTGAAAAGCGCTATATAAATGAAGATGACTTGACTTGACTTGACACCCAAAGTGCGGCGCATAAACCCACCTCTCAGTGCTAAATTGAGTTCTTTATTGCACTTAAACAGTCAAATACACACAAAATAATGTCAAAATGCCGCTCTTGGCGAGTATTCACGTAAACACAGTCAATTATGTTTTAAGTGAACGTAAACAGTTGAGAAAGAAAACGCATGTGTAACAGTATAATGGATCCGTGCGGCAGGTCTTAAAGTGACAGCAGCCTAATATACCTGCTGCCAAATTATGAGATAATATTAAAAATATCGATATGGCAGTTTTTCCATATGGTATTAAAGCCAAAATTGTGGCTGGTGAAAATGCTGAGTGGCTAGTAACTTTGGAAAACGAGTAGCCACAGTGACTGGTGAGCAAAAAAGTAAATGTCAAGCCCTGGTTACAATATATAGAACATTTGTATATAGAAACATTTTAATTTAAGTGAACCTTTACATAAACCCATTATAACAAATGTCAGATTTAGCTGTGACTTTTATATGGTATATTTGGTGATGTTTCACTCTCTATCAAAACTGTATGAGAGCTGTCAGTTTATTTTCCCCCACTTTAAAGTTTATTTAAATTCACAGAAATTAATGTTATTTTTCCCAGCCCAACTATAAAGACATAAAAAACAAATAGATTCAGCACAACAGAATTAGAGTTAATTTTATTTATTTATTTGTTACCATGTACCTTTATATATATATATTTGTGACATTATGGCTGGTTAAATCTGAAATGGGTGATTTGACACAATAATAGATCAGAATTGGATAAAGTGGAGCTCATTCCAGGCCCTTTGAGCTACTGGACAAACGCTGCAGCAGAAACTAGTGGAAAATGTGTGTAGAGTCTTGGGTAAGATTTTCCATCCATCTAAAAGTAAACAACATTGATTTTTTTTTTTCACACATGTAATTCTGCAAGCAGAGTTTACTTGCCTCACACAAACATCAAAACTCTTGAATATCTTTTAAAGCTTCACTTTGGTAAATCTCACAAAATGTTCTTCTATAAACTATAAACTGAAATCTGGCTTGTCCATTTTTAAAGCGCTCTGCTGCTTTTTTCCAAGAAAGATTCTCCAGCTGAGCACCGACTCTGGCACAAGAATCAGCACCATTTCAGTAACAATGTCTGGGTGGGAAAAAGTTTCTGACATTTTAAGTCAATTACGAAAAGTATCACAATTGCTATTTGGTGTGATTGATCCCTGGCTGTTTCAGACGGACACCTGTTCACATTTATCTGCATGCATACACAGGTGTGGTCTGGCTGCGCAGATCTCTGACGTGAAGCAGCTCTGCTTGACGCTGGGAGATGTGACTGTTCCTCTGCCCTCTGAAGTGAAGGCCATCGGCTCCGAGACAGACCGTGTGTTGCCTCTGGAAGAGCTGGCGTGCAGAGTCCTGCATGCAGCCCACAATTGGACCGGTAGGTGTCGCAAGCAAACCTACGACAATTGCATCAGGTTCCTTCACATTTACCAACCTAATTTTTTGACCACTAAAACATGTTTTGTCTGACCTCTCAAGTTTTGTTCAGACTGTCAGTCCAAATGTCCGATTGGAATCCGATTATATTTAGCGAGTGTGAATGGCAAAAAATCACATGAAATACAATTTTTACAAATCTGTTTCAAGCTACATTCACAATTTCTGTGTAGCTTTTCTGCCTTATGCCACATAAAACATAAACGTATCAGAACTAGTGTTGTCATGATACCAAAATTATGACTTCGATACAATACCTGACTAAAATATCTCGATACCAATACAGTAAAAAACTAAAACAGCAGTAAAAATAATCAAATTCATTGTTTTATAGATTAATTTTTAAAAAACACATTATCAATAATTTTATCAATAACATTTGCTAACCTTTCAGAATTCTGAACAGGTTGTTCAGTAATTTAATATTTTTCATGTAATTTTAGATCATGTAGTTATTTAATTTTATTTTGTCTTTAAAATATACTTTAAATTGTTTTATCTTTTATCTTTAAAATAAGCAAAGATACAAGTTACAATCGATATGACAAATACAATGTAAGAAAGATACAAATGAAATAAACAGTGCTTTCAAAATTTCAGGTCGGCCACAGTGGGTCTATTCAACAGTAGCATTCAAGTAAGAAATTTTAAAAAAAAAACCTCAGTCTATAAATTAACTATACACTGATTTTTTATAAATATATGCAAGCAGTGGGTCACTTTATCTTTTCTTTTGTTGTTTGATTAACATTCGCTAATCGCACAGACAGCAGCAGGTTTATTAGGCTGCTGTCACTTTAAGACCTGACGCACAGATCCAATACATTGGAACACACCCGATTTCTTTCTTATTTACCCGATTTATTTTCACTTAAGACAGTGAACGTACGACTGTGTTAGCTTGGAT
Organism: Hypophthalmichthys molitrix; assembly: GCA_037950675.1. Classification (NCBI taxonomy): domain Eukaryota; kingdom Metazoa; phylum Chordata; class Actinopteri; order Cypriniformes; family Xenocyprididae; genus Hypophthalmichthys; species Hypophthalmichthys molitrix. The sequence continues at coordinate 5,451,914 of CM075498.1, forward strand.
ACTCAACAGGATGTGCCTTTGTACATATTTTTGACCATTTAAGAGCAATAGTCTGTGAAAGAGAACTGAATTTGCGATCGCATGCTGTCTGAAAGGCGGCTTTCATGACTAAAAATAGCGCTTTGCACTCTTTTTGGAGGCTTATTGCTCTTAACTCTTTTTACCATCAAACACATCCCGCGCTTTATTTTTTCACGCGCTCTGCGAATATATTTTACTCTCTGTAGGGAGTGGAAGCAGAGCTCTGGACACACATGTGCCCCTGCTGTCACACGTCAACGCAAATTATGAAATACAATTCGTATTAGCTAGTGGTTTTCCAAAGTTACGAGCCACCCAGCATTTTTACAGGACACAATTTTGACATCGATACCGTGGGGGAAAACTGCCATATAGATATTTTTAATATCATCTCATAATTTGGCAGCAGGTATATTAGGCTGCTGTCACTTTAAGACCTGATGCACTGATCCATTATACTGTTACACATGCGTTTTCTTTCTCAACTTTTTACGTTCACTTAAAACATAACTGACTGTGTTTACGTGAATACCAAGACTGGCATTTTGACATTGTTTTGTGTGTATTTGACTGTTTAAGTGCAATAAGCAACGAAAAACAACTCCATTTAGTACTGAGAGACGGCTTTATGTGGCGCACTTTGGCTGTGAGCACACAATCTGTGTAAAATTATGCGCAATAAGCGCAATCCCACGTTGAAATTCAAGCCCTGTAACACCAACAATATTCATCCGGAGCAAATGAGGAGGGTTTGTGTGTCGACTCACTGTCGGAGAGAAAGAGCTGCTGATATTGTGTGTCTATTCTGAGGAAAATGAGTTTTGGAAGCGTCATGCAACACTAATCAGAACATACCGCTGCCTCATAAGATGTAGTAATTCAGCGCCACAGCAACACATTGTCTTGTAATACATTGTCTGTATTGTAAACCCCTCCATATTGCTGCTGTTTTTGTCTTTTGGTGTATGCCTACCAACACAATGTCACTGCCATAGAAACCAAAGCAGATATTCCTAAATAGGAAAGAGCGTACAGGACACAAAAATTGGATTTGAACAGTTGCGATACACAATGTAGACAGTCCAAAATTTAGATCACATTCTAATCAGATATACAAATAATTTGATTCCTTAAACTTTTTGTTCTCGTGTTCTCCCATCTTATGTGCAGATGTGAAGTTCCTGACTCCATTCCTGTTGCCCAAGAGTCTGCTGGATGTGGTCCAGTGGCCTCTGGGTCACTGTCACCGCTGCAGTCAGCCCATGTTCACCATTGTCTACCCCAAACTGTTCCCGCTCAGAGAGACTGCACTCGCAGGGGTGCACAAGAGGTACTGATGCAAACATGCTGTAGTAGCATCATATCACAAGTGTTTGTTTTGGGATTCCACTTTACACAGCGTCCTAACCAGGCAGATGTGATACAAGAAGATTCCAGTGACAAGCAATTTGTCCGTCCGCACTCGACATCTAAAATTACAGCGTGTGGGCAAGTGCAATGCACTTGCAACAAAATGAATAAAGTACATAATGAAATTCATTGATATTACACTATTTTAACATTATAAAAATTAGGGGTGTAACCGTACATGTATTCTTCCCGAACCATCACGGTTTTGTGCATACAGTCAGATGACGAATACAGTCAGTCAAAGGAAATCCACACTCCAGCATTGCAGTGATGCAATGCTGTTTGCTTACCACCACAACAGGAAAAAGCACAGAAGAAGAAGAACAGATGATCTATGCATAGATATGATTACGTGTAATCTTTTAACCAGCGTTCCAACCGTGGAAAGACATCAGTAAAACAGCTTGAGAATAATATCTCACGTAGCATTACATGTACCTCAGGCAAGTCATTTAGTGTCTACAGCATGTTCACTAGAAAAATATTCACTAAATATATATCCACTATATTAGCTAATATATTTATTATATTTACTTTACCTGTTAGTAATGTCTCAATTATTTAATAAATGTTTCAATAAATTTGTCATGAAAACAAGTTATGACCATAACTGTGCAAATGATTACATTTCAAAATGAGCTAAAGTAGAAAAATAACTGAGAAAATAATTTTATAATTAGATTTAGAAGTTAATGCCAAATCTGCCTTGTGTTATATCTTAAAAAAAATAAATAGCAACTGAATTTAATAGTTTGGGCTCTGATGTTAATCGTAACCTTAAATATTATAGTAATGTGCAAGAAAGTGTTCCCTGTATATAGTTTACAGCATTAGTTGAGATGAAAAAATCTTTTTCATAGAATACACTTGTTTGTTTTCACATTGAGTTCACAATTTGAACGTTCTTGTATCCTTTAATTTATTTTCAATATCTGAGGTGAATTATCCATTGTCGCTTTCAAGGACATGCTATAAAGAACATGCAAAATGATATTGAAACTCATATTAATTTTTTAACATTTAAGCTAAAGTAGGCAATGATTAATAAACACTTTTTGTTATACTGGTTCTAAAAATGTGTAGGTGTGTTCGACTTGATTTCACAATATTACAGTTTTTGCTGTATTTTTCATCATACAAATGCAGCATTGGTGAGCATAAAACTTACCAACCCCCTTTAAATGCACATGCATTCTGGGATTGAGTAGGTCATACATTTCAGCTCTCTTGCATTCAGAAAACGGTCTCTTCTCATTCTCTGACCCCTTTCACTTCCTCTATCTCCTCATCTTCCTGCTTGTTTGATTGGTTGAAATGATCTGTGCTTGCTCCGCTACCTGTCATGTTCCATCTGTAATGCAATGCTGTGGTTTTGGTATCAACATCCAGTAGCGTAACCCAATCAGCCTGCTCGAATGCTGCTCTCAGCTACTTCACGTGCATTAAGAGATCTAATCCACTCGCCAATTACCTCTTACCCTGAGTGTTCGGCTGTCGTTTGCAGACGAGCGGTAGTCGTGCACATGTGCGAGCGAGAGAAAGAGAGGGAAGCTATTTGTTTAAGGGAAATTCTTTTCCATTTGCTTCTTTTTCACCTTTTATACTCTCCGTTTCCAACTGCAGGTCATCAGGTTAGTGTGTATTTTGTGAAAATATACCGGGAAAGCCTCGCTGTTTCAATATCACTTCATCGACATGCTTATGAGAGCATGTTGTGGGAGTAAAATAACCTCCCTTATATGTGCACACATTACTCTGCATATTTTGTGAGCTCAGGAATGAAAGCTCATAAAAATACATCATCTCTTTCCCCGTGATATAGCTTCACTTAAGCTAACCATACTAAAAATTTACAAAATGTTGCTTTTGAACTCTGTGTTTTTGATACTGCATTATTTGGTTTTTGATAAGGTGAGCATCACTATTACTGTCTACTTAGTCTTAGGGGATTTGAAAAATCTCTAAACCCAAATGCTACATTTCTGAGGCTTGTTGAGGAGAGTACTTTTGGAAGTGATAAGGCTTACACCTGATAGACAATAAAATGGGTGCAAAAATTAGTGGTCAACCAATATTTCGCCAATATTTTTATTAGGTACACCTAATAAAGTGGCCAAATATCTTATCAGTCAATCACATGGCAGCAACTTAATGCATTTAGGCATGTAGATATGGTCAAGATGATCTGCTGAAGTTCAAACTAAGCATCAGAATGGGGAAGAAAGGTGATTTAAGTGACTTAAAGGCACAATATGTAATTTTTCGACACTAGAGGCATTGATTTCACGGAATCATGGGAGATGTTGTCTTCTCGGGACGGGACTCGGGCAGGAATTATGTTCATTGATGAGATAATTAACATTACTGTAGTATGAAGCAAAGCAGGGTGAGTGTTGTGCGAGCAGAAGCGATGCCGCTGGAGCGATTGCTAATGAGAGACGAGCGTGACACATGCCTCAAGACCAGCGGGACTTTTATTATGCAAGTCGCCACTTCCGCTTCTTCTGGTCAAGCGTATGTGGGGTAAAGCAGCGCTGTATGTCATATTAGATACATTTGTGTGTTGAAAGTTGTGTGAGACACTTGTTGCACACTGCAGTACGCTAGATCGATATTAGGCATGGTAAAACATGGTACTCGCAGTAAATCAAGAAATCAAGATTTACTGTGTTGAGCTATATAACAATGATTAGTTTTCTGTTGATGAATGTATCAAAACAGTTCCTCACCTGTTTGCTCACACATAATATATTAAAGCGTCTTTGGTGTTTCTATTGTTTCTACAAAATAAAACTGGAAATTGAGGGTAACACGGGTGTGATGTTATTGATAGGTGACGCACGGACACAGTCCGTGTCCTGGTTAAAAGTGCTTATTTCTCTGGATTTAAACATTCTTGGAAACATTTGGGATAATGTAAGTACACAAGTCAACAAAATATATAACATTGTTCTTGTGGTTTTTGGATATTTTAATCCAAAAATCTTACATATTGTGCCTTTAAATCTGAACGTGGCATGGTTGTTGGTGTGAGAGTATTTCAGAAACTGCTGATCTACTGGGATTTTCATGCACAACCATCTGTAGGGTTTACAGAGAATGGTACGAAAAGAGAAAATATCCAGGTAGTGGCGAAAATGCCTTGTTGATGAGAATGAGCAGACAGGTTCGAGCTGATAGAAAGGCAACAGTAACTCAAATAAGCACTCGTTACAGCCGAGGTCAGCAGAAGAGCATCTCTGAACACACAACACGTCCAACCTTGAAGCTGATGAGCTACAGCAGCAGAAGACACACCGGTGACACTCCTGTCCGATAAGAACAGCAAACTGAGGCAACAATTCACACGGGACACCAAAACTAAACAACAAAAGATTGGAGAAACGTTGCCTGATCTGATAAGTGTCGATTTCTGCTGCAACATTCAGAATGTCAGGTCAGAATTTGGCATAAACAACATGAAAGCATGGATCCATCCTGCCTTGTGTCAACGGTTCAGGCTGATGGTGGTGTATTGGTGTGGAGGATATTTTTTGGCACACTTTGGGCCCTAATTGAGCATTGTTTTTCTTCCTGAATATTGTTGCTGATCATGTCCATCCCTTTATGACCACAGTGTATTCATCTTCTGATGGCTACTTCCTGCAGGATAATGTGCCATGTCACAAAGCTCAAATGGCCTCCACAGTCACCAGATCTCAGTCCAATAGAGCACCTTTGGGATGTGTTGGAAAGGGAGATTTGTATCTTGGATGTGCAGCCGACAAATCTGCAGCAACTGTGTGACGCTATCGTGTCGATATGGACCAAAATCTCTGAGGAATGTTTCCAGCACGTTGTTGAATATATGCTATGAAGAATTAAAGCAGTTTTGAAGGCAAAAGTGTGTCCAACCCAGTACTAGAAAGTGGCTGGTTAGCATGTTAGAGATCACCATTGGCCAATAACTAAAAAATCTCATAGATTTGCATTAAAGAAGGGACCTGAGCCATATCTAGACAGCAGAATATCATCAGCTGGGTTTCCATCCAGTGTTTCACAATTTTTAAGTGCATTTCTGAATCTGAACATTCTAAAAATTGTGGTGAGGTCACATTTTCATCACCTTAACACACATTCCGACTTCAAATAACATACCTCAAATTATTGCATTATCTTTTATGCAATGATTTGAAAGTTTGTGTACATATCAAGCGTTTTCATTTAGGTTTTATTAAGTACAAACTCACGTTACGTTACAAGTGCATATTATTATACAGTAAGTAGATTTTCTCTGTTTTCTCACACAGAACCACAGTGAGTTTCGTAGCGTACTGCTGCTCTAGCCAGTGTCTGAGGACGTTTGACCTGCAGGGCTGAAGTCTTGCACACCCTAACCTCACATCACTGCTCATGGTGCTTTCATCTTCACAAAGGATGTTGCAATAGACTTTCTGCAGAACTGAGACCTTTCTGAGCTTCAAGACCCATTTCAGAAACATTTGACAGCCCACCATCCTGAAGAGCTTCATGACTAAAACCAGCAGTTGGTTAAACCTGATTACATTTCACAAATGAATGTAGAACGAGAAGAACTGAAACAATCGAACAATGGCCCGCTCAAACAATAAAGCATTGTTTGTGTCGGGATTATTAGGGTTTACTGTAACCAAAAAGGTTGAGGCTGTAACCAGTAAAGGGTTTCTTGAGAAACTTAAGCTATTCTGTGTTTTAAAGATTGCTAACATTTATAAATTTAAAACTGGTGAGTTTTAAGTGAGATATGGATATTTTTGTTTTCATTTGAACAGAATTAACTTTACTGAAAATATTACTGAAAGGTCATGTTTCTTTAAAAAGGACTGTTTGCAAGTTACAAAATCACAAAATCATATCTCAATATTGTTTTAAACCGTGACCCAATACTTGCCTTTTTAAATATAAATGTGTGTAAATTTTAATAAGGCTCATAATCAAGTGTATGTGTGTGCTGAAAGTGACCAGGGTTGTTAAGAAGTCTTCTGTGAAGCTTTGACTACAGTACAAACTGTTATTAAGTGCCAATTGACTTTTATGAAAACATGAAATTGATTGTTCTCAATGAAGGCAGCTTCAAGGGACTGTACTAATTTTGTGTAAAATAATATTGTCTCACATGAATTGTGAGATTTGCTGATACTACACTACAGCTGTGCCATATACTGGAGCAACATTGTTCAGCTTTCAGACTTCTCTCTCCATTTAAATAGACTTGCGCATGACTTTCTTACTAAGTTGATGTGTTGATGTTACCGTTACAGTTCTCAAATAAAGCAGCCTGGTCTTCTAGAACAGAAAACACCCAGTTTCTTTATTTTCTCTTAAGAGTTTGTTCAGCTTTTTCACAGCGTTGTTATCGTTTCATGCTTATAATTGGATAATTGTGATGTTGTTTGGCAATAATAACAATGTTTAAAACCTCTCTTGTATGTTTTCTAATTTCAGATGTTTGTTTAAATTGAATTTCATTCATATTGAGCTCCATTTCGACTTGTGTGAATGTAACCGTCTCTACGCTGGTATCTATTATCAACACTGTGCAGCACAGATGCAGCATAAATATATATACTCGTATGCCAGAGTCGGCCGCTGCCACTCCGTTCAGATTGTTTATGTCTATTTTATGATTAAAGTTATTTTTAACGTCCTTCCCTGAACTTCATCTTTATTACGTTTGGGCACTTAAAGGGTACATAACACACACAGTCCAATCTCATGTGAATCTTGAGTACCTATAGAATATTATAGCATCCTTCATATCTCCGAAGAGTTGTTCGTTTTATCAGATTTATAAAAGACAGATACGCTGTACCGAGTCTTTCTGAAAACAGCCGAGCTCCCGGAGGCGTGCCGTGTGAGCGGAGCTAAAGATTGACGAGCATGTGCAGCTTTTGTGTAGAAATCGTCTGCAAGCTATCAATGGTCAGCTAAACAAATGTATTTAAACACACACAATACACCATCGCATTATCCCTGGATAACTTTTGAATCACTATAATGAATATGTAGCGTATAGTGAATGATGAATTTATGAATTCACTACATTTGTGTTGTTTACATTATACGCGCTTAGGCACTGACTGCCAACAAAACAGACATTTGAAGCAGTTTCACTCACCACCTGCGGTTCTGACTCATTATTGCTGTGACCACTCCATCTTTCTGTTTCAAACGATCTGTAAATCCAGCGTAGAACTGGGCCTTGTTTATAAAACCATAAGCGCCGATCCCGAGGGGCTCGAGCAGCCACGGAAAACACAAGACATTCTCCATTCATTTTAACTAATAAAAAAGTGTTTGCAATTTTAATTCGTCAGATAACGTGATCTGTATGAGTAGTAATTCAGCACTTGAATCAAATAAAATAATGTGAATTTAAAGGGGTATGCTATTTCATGCATTCTGACTTATTTACACTGTTAAAGAGTTGGATTCTCATGATAAACATGGTCAAAGTTTCAAAAAACGTGTAGAACGTATGATGGAGTATTTCTGTGCCAAAAATACTCTTCAGATTTCTCACAGATTTTGGACAGTTTTTTCCGAGCATGGCGTTTTATTATGTAATAAAGGGCGGAATTCCTTATATGGGCACTTTTCCGGGAACACATCAACCAGAGTGAGAGAGCAAGAGCCGCCCATCAATGTGCTTCGTTTCTTTTAACAGACACGACTTTTTACTTATTTTGATAGTTAATTTAAGGTGGTTTCTATGGTTATTTTAATAACAAATATCGAGAGCGCATCAATGTAATGCGTGAGCACAAATCTCTCAGCTTAACGCTGGGTTCTTTGGGAAGCAAGGTTATCTTTCCCTCACAAACAAAAACACACTGTGACAGTGACAAATCTTTCTCGAGCAAGTCCTGTGCAGTGCTGCCGACGACTTCTGTCGAAATCTGAAGAGTATTTTTGGCACAGAAATCACGTTCAACACATTTTTTGAAACTTTGACCATGTTTAGCATGAGAATCCAACTCTTTAACAGTGTAAATAAGTCAGAATGCATGAAATAGCATTAGACCCACCTTTAAATTCAAATTATTTTATTTCATTCAAGTGCTGAATTACTACTCATACAGATCACGTTATCTGACGAATTAAAATTGTGGGGTAACACAGCGCTGTTCAAAACAATCATGCTAAAATACAGTCAAGTGTGTTGAAAGTTATGTGCGTTCGCTCCGTGGCTGGCATGAGACACTTGTTGCACATTACAGTAAGATACATCGAGAATATCATATTAATAAACTCTGGAAGTTGCTAAATGGCATGCAATTAATTTTAAAACATGTTGTATGCCAGAGAAAATGATGTATTACTGTTACTACTAATAAAGCTCTTTCTGATTATGCTATGTTAGTAGCAAAATAGCATTGTCTCTGAGGCACAAACATGTTACTCGCTGTAAATCAAGATTCAAACAATAAGACTAAACATGTTGAGCTATTTAACAATGATTAGTTTTCTGATTAAACAGTTGCTCACCTGTCTAATAAAACACATAATATATTAAAGCGTGTCCATGGTTTCTATGGAAGTAAAACCGGAAATCGAGGTATATGTCGTCATTGACAGGCGACACAATGACACAGGCCATTAAACTGGTTAAAACAGCTGATTTCTCCATTGTTGGAAACATTTGGGATAATGTAGCCTAAGTACACAAGTCAACAAAATATATAACACTGTTATAGTGGTTTTTAGATGTTTTTAATACAAGAATCTTACATATTGTGCCTTTAAGATGAGCAAATACTTCAGAACCTGTTATATTACTTAGTAATTGTGAAATGTATTATTTTATACTAGGTGATTTTATTTATTTATAATTTTTTTTGTCCTTCAGCCTGAAAAAAGCGCCAGTCCTGCATTGTCACTGACTTCACAGAGACTGTGAACATTCAGGCCTCTGTCCCAGACATCTCATAAATCACTCTGAATGAAACATGCTTCATAATATATTTTCCTGTCTCTGACACTATATCTTTCTGTGACAGGCCAACGGATGTCTCTCCTACCTGCTGTTCATCTTCTCAGTAACATTTCTAATGACATTTAGTCATCTACAGTTAAGTACATTCATAGTAGTTTACTGTAACACTGTAACATTTCCTCAAACAGTTTTGCTGTTCCTTCAACTATTATTGTTATTTATATGTCCTCACAATTCTTTATGTAGCCTATGCACAATGTTTTAGATAGATAGATACTTTAAGAACAAAACTTTTTGTGATTTGAATATTATAATTGTTAATAGACTGTGCTGCATCAGGTCTTTGTAATGTGGCATGTTATCCGGTGACACAGGAGCCCGAATCAATCAGTGTGTTTGTGAGGAGGGCTGGAAGGTCTCTGAAGGACACTGGTGTAGGAGGGAGGAGCTGCGAGCTCTAGATCATCCAGCAGCGCGTGCACGAGTCCAAGAATGACTCGGGATAATACAGTGTACATGATTCCTGATGTTTGAATCCATTCGTTCGGGTTGCGCTCCTTTTGTCTTTCTCCAACTCGGAAAGCACCCGGCTGAAGGTAAGAACTCAACTGGTCTCTGACATAGCAGGGTGGATTTAAACGCGTGTGGGTGAATTAAGCGGTCACATTAGGTAACGTAATATCACATCGATTTAATTTCCCTAATTTATTCTCATTGATAACCTTGCTTAAGTTACGCGTAGCTGTGTGACGTCACCAGCTCTCGCATTTACGTGCTTTTGTTGTTGTTGAACATTTTTGGCAGTGATGTTGGGCTTGATGGAAGATAGAAAGTAGAAAGTTGCTGCCACTTTGGTTTATAAATTGGGTTCACTAAATTGCACTGCAGTCGCATGCTATTTGTCTTCTAACCGTTTTCTGTAATGTCTCTTTTTAAAGGCTATTTTTACTATTTTGTTTGTTCTTTGCCCTATTTATCGGCTCGTGATAGTCAGGCTTCATGAATAATACGAATTCAATTAAACAATCATAAAGAATATTTAACTTAAACAGTGTATGTGAGTTTTGATGTTAGTTTACAGCATTTAAGGCATTTTGGGGCATTAGCCACAAAAAAATAGGCTAATAAACCCTTTTCACAGATAGTGATGACGTGTTTTAACGGTCACTAATATCGTAAATCCTGCAAACTTTTTTTTTATATTTTCTTTTTTAAATGGATGTACATTTATAACAATATTATATAGTTTTATATTACCGTTGCATTAAATTACAAAAAACTAGTTAACACTGCTGTAAAGTTGTTTCTAATACAGCGGCTGTGGTAAAAATGACATTTCTCCAGTGTTGCCAAGTCCGCGGTTTTCCCGCTGAATTGGTCTACTTTTACACTGTTGCCGCGGGTTGTTTTTCATTTCTGCGGGTTGAATCGACCCAAAATAATTTACCAGGGGAGCCCCGCCAAAAACGTGAATTTTTGGGATTGGGATAGTTTGGGGGTATGCGATTTGGGCTAGTTTGGGGGTAGTTTTGAGGAGAAATTGGGCGGGAAAACCTGGCAACCCTGTCAGTCGCTCTCTATTTTTTTCTCTTTTTGAAATTTATGAAAACACAATTGTTTTGAATTTGGATTTTTTTTTCTTTTGCCATTTGTGCAAATGGATACACAAAAAATATATTTAACGAAGTCTCTCGTTCACCGCTATAAAAGTTTACCCAACTATGACGACTTCCGCTTCTGAGAAACCCGGAAATGTGAAAAGAGTCTATAGACCTTTTAACATTTCCGGGTTTCTCAGAAGCGGAAGTCGTCATAGTTGGGTAAACGTTTATAGCGGTGAACAAGAGACTTCGTTAAATATATTTTTTGTGTATAGACTCTTTTCACATTTCCAGGTTTCTCAGAAGCGGAAGTTGTTGTTATGACAACACAATTGTGGAGTTTTTATTTTGCTATTTGTGTAATTGGAAACACAAAAAATATATTTAATGAAGTCTCTCATTCAATGAAGGCAAAAAAGAAGTGCGGTGCTTTGTCATTATCAATCATATTGACATCAGTTGATGCAATTAAATTTTAGCGGCATATAGCGGTGAGGTTGCGAAGTGCAAACTGCAACTAGCGACGCACACTCCCCACACCCCTCTCTTTTCGGAGAAGCTACGGTGGCTGTCTGGCCAACATGTCGTCTAAAACAGCAGAGAGCTTGTGTGAAGCAATGAGGTTTCTTCGTACTTCTAACAAAGAACAGTCTCTGCTTCAGACGATTACTACTACTACTACTACTTCATGTGTATTCAACTACATAGTGATGATGCAAGCTGCCTCTAAAAACACGAACGATTTAGAAGAACAACTACATAGTGATGAAACACGCTCTGTAGAGTGTTTGTCCGTTTAGGGTTGCTGTAGAAACATGCCGGCGCATAATGGCGACTTGACATGTAGAGGGACCCACGGTGTACGTGATAGAAATGACTCATTCTAAGGTAATAAAAACATAACAGTTCATTATGTAAGGTCTTTATACACCATTGAAAACATAGTTATGTATATTATATTGCATTTCTGTTAGTAGATACTCACAAATTTTACACATTGCACCTTTAATGCCAAATTAATTGCAAAATGGTGCAGAAGAACAGTTCTAAAAAACATTGATTTCAATGATGCTACTTGATATCTTAAGCAAGGTGTGAATTAAATGTCTTGGTTCTCTTGGACCACTTTGCTGCATGCTTTTATGAGTCTTTAATGTTTAATGACATTGATGTATCACTGGCAAATTAGGCTACTTAAAATATTCTGAGGGTGTTCTGATGTTAAAAGTCAGAGGCAAGTACCATTGATTTCTTTCTAGCTCACTTTCACGGCTGTTTTTGACCACTTCAGATTGTCAGTATTTAATGCACCTTAAGCCAAAGCTTTAACGTACCTACGCTAGTTTAGAATTTATAGCTGGCCCTTCAAACACTAATCCAGTACATTTGATTAACTGCATATCTAGCCTAACATATTATGCATATGTTTAAGTAATACTATCACAGCATTTCAGTTGTCTGTACTTCAGAAGAATTCAGTGCATACTCATGTGGGGTCTTTTCCAACAACAGAGCCATAAACCTCTGGCTACCTTCTGCCTGACCGCCGCTCCACATGTTTGAAACTCAATAGATTGACCATCTTTCAGAAATTATACTCGATAAATACAGAAATCAAATATAATTGTCTCTAAATATTAGCTCCCCAGTCTGGCTTCCTGCAGACTCATGAAACTTTCTTTTGTGAATTGTAAATAGAAACGGCTGTGCTTTGCCAAATCAAACTGTACGTTAGATTTGAGCAAGGAGCATGAGTGCGCTTTATTAGACAGGCTGTTAAGATTTAGTGATCGCGGCCAAACCTGAGGGCTTGAGGGTTGGCACTGTGCCTTTGGGATTGGACTGCCAGCTACTCCAGGCTTTATTACTCATAAGCTGTCTTAAAATACAGGATATTGCAGAATACAATTCTGTTGTGAACTTAGGCTACGTGGCATATTGTTTTATTGCGCTAAACTACATCTATAGCAAAAGTTTAGCTAGTTTATTGTTTCTTGCATCACCTGTTTCCACCTGGTATTAAGATGTGTTTTGGTTGATCGGATCACAAGTGGATGACGCTAAATACAGGTGTAAACTGGGTGTAAAACGTAGTCAAAAATGCATTCGACCAGATTTCTTTCGTAGTGTAAACGCTCATGTGGTCGAATGAGCCAGGTCTGCTCTCCACCTACTGACCTAACGCGTAAACATTATAGGAAGTGTGCTAGCCAGACAGGATTTAAACTTTGTAGGTTGAAGCCCCAACTTTGGTGTGAAGACAAAAAATGCACCAAGAACAATGTTCTCTCACACACTCGCAGCGTTCGGCCGGTCTTGCGGCTGTCAGAGCAGAAACGAAAGCTGATACTCTCCATATGTTTTTTCATCGTTTGTGGGCGCATTCATATGCAAAAAGCATGAGCTTATTTTGTCCATTAGATCGAAAGATCTGATAAAACCCATTTACCCGCCCATAGGCCCTCCCCTCGATGAAATCAGGACAGAAGTGGCTGAAAGTGGACGGATTACAACACCAGGTGTAAACGGGAATGTGTCTCCCTCATCTTCTTGTGATCCGATCAACCAAAACACATCTTAATACCAGGTGTAAACAGGGCCTCTATGGTGTCTTTCTTAACAATTTACATTCATCAAAGCAGTAATTTATGTCCATTTATTTATTCATTTGGTAAATAACCATCTAATAAGCAAGATTATGTACAGTCTGCAGGTCATTATGGGTGATAATGACCAACTAATGGAGATTTACAAACAGATAAGAATCAAATTAGATTTAGAATTTGATTAAAATCCCATTCACTTAAAATCTGATTGAAGTGCAGCTCCATACTTTTACCTGACTTAAGAACATCTGTTGTGTCTCTTTACTTTCCATTCACTCTTTTGACCTTGTCAATATGGAGGATGACATGAGGTTTCCTGATCTAATTGGAGTTGGCTAAGTCTTTTTTTAATCCGATTCCTCAAAGCAATCCTCTCTAGATCTGTTAAGGATCTTTGGTGTCACCTTTGACCCTGTAATGGTAGAATTGCATAGCGGTTCACATATTATAAACCTGACAAGTAGATTTCTGCAGGTAAAAGGAGATTAGGTTGTCTCTGTAAAATAAACTGGATTGTGTGCCGGGATTTTTATATTTTATAGAAGGAACTGCTTCTTCAGAGGGTTGAGAATTATGTTAAGAGAGGTTTGTTAGGAATTCATTTCATCCAGGATACATTTTGCAAAATCTAGGCTTTGTTCACACTGCTAGTACACTTCAGATTTAGTTTCTAATCTTATTTTTAGGACTGACTATATGCATTGAATAACTCGCAATTGAATTGGCGCTCTCACACCACATGTCTCACGCTGTGAATAAACATTGCGGAGCAAAGAGGACAGACAATGCGCTGACAGCTTTCAAATTTTGTAAGTTTTATAATGAAATTCAGTCAATAAATACCGTTTTGCCGCTCTTAATGTGGCATGACAGTTCTCTGTAGTTCAAGCGAGGTGAGTCCCCATGTGTGGACATTCTAACGTAAAAAAAAAAACGCTTAATGTAGCCTACTTAATGCGTTAAGACAGTGTTTTAAAAAGACCAAACTCCGTACACACATTATTAATAAAGCTTACAATGTACAGACAAGCAGATGAGCCCATAATATGAAAGCAACACTAAGCTCCACGTTAAGAGTTTTCCTCCCATTGAAAACCGTTGAGGAAAACGTTTAACATTGTATAAGGCATTAAGACAGTGATATTAAAAGACCAAATTCTGTAGGGTACACCTTGCTAACAAAGCATACTATATATAGAAAAGCAGATTAGAATATGAACACATTTAATTATGCATTAAGCCATTAAGCATTGTCCTTATAACGGTTAAGGCAGGGAAAAATAGCTTGTTAACAACTTTTAAAGGGTTAGTTCACCCAAAAATGAAAATTCTGTCATTTATTACTCACCCTCATGCCGTTCCACACCCGTAAGACCTTCGTTAATCTTCGGAACACAAATTGAGATATTTTTGTTGAAATCCGATGGCTCAGTGAGGCCTGCATAGCCAGCAATGACATTTCCTCTCTCAAAGGTACTAAAAACTTATTTAAATCAGTTCATGTGAGTACAGTGGTTCAATATTAATATTATAAAGCGACAAGAATATTTTTGGTGTGCCAAAAAAAAACAAAATAACGACTTATATAGTGATGGCCGATTTCAAAACACTGCTTCAGGAAGCATAATGAATCAGCGTGTCGAATCAGCGGTTTGGAGCGCCAAAGTCACGTGATTTCAGCAGTTTGGCGGTTTGACACGCGATCCGAATCATGATTCGACACGCTGATTCATTGTGCTCCGAAGCTTCCTGAAGCAGTGTTTTGAAATTGGCTATCACTAAATAAGTCGTTATTTTGTTTTTTTGGCACACCAAAAATATTCTCGTCGCTTTATAATATTAATATTGAACCACTGTACTCACATGAACTGATTTAAATAGATTTTTAGTACATTTATGGATCTTACATTTCAACAAAAATATCTTAATTTGTGTTCCGAAGATTAATGAAGGTCTTACGGGTGTGGAACGGCATGAGCGTGAGTAATAAATGACATTATTTTCATTTTTGAGTGAACTAACCCTTTAATATCACTGTTTTAATGGATTAAGCCATGTTAAGCGTTTTCCTTATGGAAGGAAAATGCTTCAAATTCTGGGCTCATCTAGGCTACTTTTCTTTTGTTAATAATATGATTTATTAATAATGTGTTTACTGAGTTCGGTCTTTTAAGAACACTATCTTCACGCATTAAGCCGCTTTTTCTCTTTCAGAAAGTTTGTACACGTTTGTCTGTACATTGTATGCGTAATTAATAATGTGTGAGTTTGGTCGTAATGCATTAAGCCATGTTAAGCGTTTTTCACATGGGGACATCTCTTCCTCTTTACTACTAAATAAACATGAACATCAGAGGGTATGTTGAAAGAACCAGTACGATGTATTATGTCTCATGTAATCGCTCAATCAGTGTTTCAACCGCGGATAAAATAGCTTGTAAACAATAAGTCACGTAACGTTCATTTACCTCAGAAAAGTAATTCAGTGTCTATAAACTAGTTAGCAAGAAAAATGTGCTCTAGAGAGGTGTTTTTAAAAAAAAACACTATATTACATATTCGTTATATTATTTACTCTAATACTATTAAAACATTATCATTAGCCTATAAAAATGAACTTGTATGCAACTGTATACAAATCAGGGGAACCCATATAGTTTACAACACTAGATTTTTTCCTTAACATGTAAAATTAACATGTACTGTACGGATATCCATATATATATATATAAATCCAAATGGATTGAATCGAAATTGAATCACAAGCTCATGAATTCTCCAAGCTGAACTTAAAAGTTGGCAACCCTGTATATTGTTCAATGTAATCAATATTTGGTCTGTCTACATCATTTGCTACTGTAATGGTTAAGACTTGTGCAGCAACTCACTGTCAGTGTGGAAAGAGAGGACAGAAAACTGGTCATTTTGCCCCCGCTCACATCGTATGCATTCATACATATGCTGTTTTTGAGCAGATAAACCATAAAGAAATGGTTTCAGGTCAAGACATTCCTGATTCTAACTAATTCAGAGACAACATGACATTAACGTAGATTAGTTCTCAGTGTGAGCTTTATGATATGATGAACGAGCGCAGCAGGATGGAGTCTGTCAGTAGCTCTTGCGTCTGGGACTCAGCAGGGATTCTTCGGTTGTGTGTGCTTAAGTCGTAACGTAAATAGGAATTGTTCTATTTGCTGAAAGGGCAGAATATTAACGAAAGAGTAAAAACAAATCTGAGGAGTAGATAAACACTTTGAGAAACCTGTAAGGAAATGGCAGATCTCATTAAATGTGTTTTGGACAGAGCAGTCGATGATTGAGCTTTTCTTATATGGAAGTTGAGGTTGATTGGGCTTTATTTGATTACTGAATTAATTTAATCAATGATTTGATGTGCCATGATCTGTTTTTCTGAGAATCTGCAGGATGAGCTTTTTAATTTTCATAGGTATTTGTACGTAAAATGCGTAAATATTTTTTTTCTAATTGTGATTTTATAATCACACAATTGCAACTTTATTTCTCAAAATTGTGACTGTTGTGACTCATAACTGCACTGTAAAAAAGAATTGTTGGTTTAAAACTTAAAAAAGTAAGTTACCTGGTTGCCTTAAAATTTTGAGTTCATTGAAATTAAAAAAGGCGATTGATTTAATCAACAAAAACTCAAAATAGTATGTTATATGAACCACATTAATTATCTAAGTTGATTTGACAAAAGAAAAAATGTTGTGACAACAAATCACAAAAAGTTCTCCAAAAAGTTCCTCAGGTAGTTGTGAGTTAAAAATAAACCTGTCCAGAACTTTTACAATTAAACCTTGATTACATTTCCAAAAACTCAAGAAACTCAGTATATTGTTTTGTAAAGCAATCCATCTGAATACTTCAACAAAAATTTGTGCCATAAAACAAATAATTACATATGCAGATCTCTTCGAATAGCAAAAACATGGATATACAGTAATAAAATGTTCAACAACAAAGAAATAAGACACGAGACCCCTGAAGCCAGATGTTTTAGAGAACATAGCTGTGTCAGTCTGCATTTATTATACGGAAACAATCCCACAACCCTTAATTAGCAGAAGAGGTTGGATGCAGTCATCCTCATATAAGACCACAGGGTATAATGCTGTGTTCATGTTTTGTGTAATGAATTATTGTAAAAAGGATTTATGTAAGGAGGCCAGACATGTACTCAGGCTGTAAGTGAGATTATGTCATGTCTGTGTGCTGTGTGACAATGCCAGTTGTGTTTCTGACTGAATCGTATTGGTCTGCTGGAAACATTCACCAATCTGAGTCACTCATTCTAAGTAAATTGTGTTTTTTTTTATCTTTATTTTCAACTGTAAGTGGACCATTGAATCTTTCATTTCCTTTTATGGGAATGGAGATGAATGAGAATGAGTCTCAAATTAGTGGCGCCTGAGTTATTTAAGTCGGTTCTATCTAGTGATTCAGTCAAACTGGTTCACAAAGTATTTGCAAGTATTGGCAACAACATTTTTACACAATCTATGATAATAGCTAACTTGATGAAAAACATGTTATCTATCAGTGTGTGTTTATGTGTGTGTGTATATATGTATATATATATATATATATATATATATATATATATACAGTCAAACCAAAATTTATTCAGACACCTTGAACATATCATTCATTAATTCAGTTTATTCACTATAGTTTAAAAAAATGATAATAAAATATGACAAGATCTCAGAGTTAAACTGTGTCAGAAAACATTAATCTTAATTATGTCAGATAACACTTAAGCAAAACATGGTCAGGTCAAAATGTCAATAATTTTTGGTTCCATATTTGTATCAATTTTACTGGTAGTCCACTGTATGAATAATTTTTGGGTATAATATGTCACAGTTTACTTTATTTTGCTATCCTCACTTACATAAATGAACTATAGTGACCTGCACCCATTATTTTGTGTGTATTGGACTGTTTAAGCACAATAAGCAGCGAAAGAAAACTCAATTTAGTACTGAGAGGTGGCTTTATGTGTGCATACTTTGGGTGTAAGGACAAAATCTGCGGGAATGAGTAAAATGATGTGCAATACGTGCAGTCCCACGCCAAAATTCAAGCCCTGTATCACCAACAATATTCATCCGGAGCAAATGAAAGGGGAGGAGGGTTTGTGTGTTGACTCGCTGTCAGAGAGATGAGAGAGAGAGAAAGAGCAGCTGATATCTTGTATCTATTCTGCAGAAAATGAGTATTGGAAACGTTTCAGATATTTCAGTATCTATATATATCTAAAAATCAATATGTTTGAGACTACATTGCACTTAGTTTATTATTTCAGATGCCTTTTTAAAAGACTAAAATTTAAATATGTATATATTATACATAAAATTCAACCCGCCAAAGTGGCTAGTAGGAGTGACTGTGTTACACACCGCTGCTGAAATACACCTGCATTTGATGGTTAATATATATATATATATATATATATATATATATAACCAGTGAAAAGTTTGGAATCTGTAAGATTTTTAATGTTTTTAAAAGAAGTTTCGTCTGCTCACCAAGGCTACATTTATTTAATTAAAAATACAGTAAAAACTGTAATATTGTGAAATATTATTACAATTTAAAATAACTCTTTTCTGTTTGAATATATTTTATAAAGTAATTTATTCCTGTGATCAAAACTGAATTTTCAGCATCATTACTCCAGTCTTCAGTGTCACATGATCCTTCAGAAATCATTCTAATATGATGATCTGCTGCTCAAGAAACATTTATGATTATTATCAATGTTGAAAACAGTTGTGTACTTTTTTTTTCAGGATTCCTTGACGAATAGAAAGTTCAAAAGAACAGCATTTATCTGAAATACAAAGCTTTTGTAACATTATACACTACCCTTCAAAAGTTTGGGGTCAGTAAGAATTTTTACTTTTATTTTTTTGAAAAGAAATTAAAGAAATTAATACTTTTATTCAGCAAGGATGCATTAAATCGATCAAAAGTGACAGTAAAGACATTTATAATGTTACAAAAGATTATATTTCAAATAAATGCTGTTCTTTTGAACATTCTATTCTTCAAAGAATCCTGAAAAAAAATATTGTACACAATAAATGTTTCTTGAGCAGCAGATCATCATATTAGAATGATTTCTGAAGGATCATGTGACACTGAAGACTGGAGTAATGATGCTGAAAATTCAGCTTTGATCACAGGAATAAATTACTTTATAAAATATATTCAAAGAGAAAACAGTTATTTTAAATGGTAATAATATTTCACAATATTACTGTTTTTGCTGTATTTTTAATTAAATAAACGCAGTCTTGGTGAGCAGACGAAACTTCTTTTAAAAACATTAAAAATCTTACCGATTCCAAACTTTTGACCGGTAGTGAATAGCAAAATATGAATAGCAAAAAGATGGGTATACATTAATAAAATGTTCAACAACAAAGAAATAAGACACGAGACCCCTGAAGCCAGATATACACTTTCTTCTTATGAGTAATAAGGTTATTGAAACAACCACCTGATTTAAAGTGAATGTATCTGTTGAATGCTGACCAGAAAAACAATAACTACTGAATAGATAGATAGATTGAAATAAATATATACTGTATATAGAAACAGTAAGAACTGAAGATGCTTTTTTGGAAAAGTGGTGTTTTATTAACCACAGATGCAAACCCTCCTAAACAAGTGAAAGTAGCACTATGCAAACTACATTAATGCAAAACCTGGACGGCAGAAGAGTTACAGTGTGTGTATCTCACCGTTGCTGTGAAATTCACTCATGTATTTGCATGATGAATCTCTTAGCATTTGAAAAGCATATCATTCCCATATGCATTTCCTCTGTTAGGTAAATAATTTAAAAAAAAGTTATGGTAATTTGTATAACACCATATTTTTATTTTTATTCACATTAAATCCCAGTGTACACTCCTATTAAACATTGCTAATATATGCAGTGTTGTTTTATTGCATTGGCTCCTTTTAAACAGGCTTCTCTTTTCACTTAGAGTTGATCATATCTAAGGCATCTCGTTGGTTGCCCTGGTAACGGCGGAGCTGAGCGGGAAGGTGTGAAAGTGCAGGAATACGGGAGTTGTTCCTTTGTCTTTCTTTCAGATCTCAAGACCTGCTCCTTCACTGGAAAAATCCAGCAGGAATTCTCTAGGTAATTCTCAGTGGAGCCACTTTTTAGATCTTATGAGTTCCATAAATAGTTGGAGCGACACAAATCTTTGATCTTTTCTTATATTTCTTGAGAAGCATTCTGAGTGAGGAATAAATACAAGCAAAAGTAAGACCTTCATGGAATTTGTTTATTTCTCTCTTAGGCTTGGGTGTTCATTTTAGATTTATGAGGGATTGTGGTAGATTATGCGCACTAGTAGCTGTATGATGTGGTTTTAATGGGAAATAAGATGGTTTGAATTCATGTTAATGATAAACACTGCTGTCACTGACTTTTTCTGCCCCCCTAATCCAGTGGGTTTAGTATAATACTGTTGTTTACTGTTTAGCTGTTGTTTACACCAGCCAGCAAATCAGATTACAGGAAAAATCTCTAAAATGGATGGGTTCAAAAATGTCTGTTTGATTATGCTGCAGGTGACATTGAAATGTTGCTTGCAAATTTTTATGTCATCAGTGGCTCATATTTGTTCATTGGTACTTCATGTAAATTTGGTACATTTCCATAAAAGCTGTATGTCATGCTTTACATCTCTTGCAGGTTCTGTTGTGGTGAAGAATGCAGAGAGGAGCTCTTTTCTTACGATGCAGTAAAACCAAAACATAATCTGCCATAATCACTGAGGATTTTGATTAGCAAAAAGAAACAAAGGGAAGTGACAATGGGGCGAAAGAAGATCCAGATTACCCGCATAATGGATGAGAGAAACAGACAGGTAAGATGAGGAAGTCTGCTTCACACATCCAAACTGAAACCTGTAGTAAAAAGTCTGTCTGGTGTAAGTAGATATAAGAAATCTTTGAGTTGCTTCAACAGACCAATATATTCGCCAGACTTTACCAAATATAAGTGAATCGGTGCTGAAATCTACAATGAGCCTTGCACATTTTCCATTTTCAGATAATTAAAGATAAACATTGTGTTCATAAATGTCCATTTCAGTTATTTGCAAAAATTATGTTAAATATATACATAACTGTTCAAAAGTTTGGGGTCAGTAAGATTTAAAAAATAATAATAATAATAATAATAATACTTACTGTATATGTAGCAAGGATTCATTAAATTAACCAAAATTGACAGTAAAGATATTTATAACATTACAAAATTTCAATTTTATATTACAAAATAATGCTGTTCTTTTGAACTTTCTATTCATTAAAGAATCATGAAGATAATGTATTATGATTTCCTCAAACACATGAAGCAGCACAACTGTTTTCAACATTGATAATAATAATAAGAAATGTTTCTCGAGCAGCAAATCAGCATATTAGAATGATTTCTGAAGGATCATGTGACACTGAAGACTGGAGTAATGATGCTGAAAATTCAGCTTTGATCACAGGAATAAATTACATTTGAAAATATATTGAAATAGAAAATAGTTACTGATCTCTAGATATCAACGTTAAGATTTGGAATCAAGAACCAGTTTCTTGTTTTTTTATTTCCTTGCTGGTTGCACACAATAAGCATTTCTCAAGACCAGTAAAATCCGGTTCATGAGCAGATGACTACAGTATTATGAACTATTTTTTTAAGGGGATTAGTCAAAAAGGCTGAAAATCAAACACAAACTTATGAGTTATCAGTTTGAGCGATTCAGTGGCTCTGAATCATTCAGAACGTTTCTTCACTAAACCACAATTAGTTGGGCTAAAAGAATGAATGGAATCATTAAAGTGGACCTATTATGCCCCTTTTACAAGATGTAATATAAGTCTCTGGTGTCCCCAGAATGTGTCTGTGAAGTTTCAGCTCAAAATACCCCACAGATCATTTATTATAGCTTGTCAAATTTGCCCCTATTTGGGTGTGAGCAAAAACACGCCATTTTTGTGTGTGTCCCTTTAAATGCAAATGAGCTGCTGCTCCAGAAGAGGGCGGAGCTTTAAAAGCTAGTGCTTGAGTTGCTCAACAACAACAAAGCTGGAGAATCTCACGCAGCCAAAATGAGGATTGTCAGTAACGGTGTTCAGCCTTACATTGTTCAAACCGGAGTCGACACTGATGGAGAGACTCAGGAAGAAGTTACAACTTTTAGAATGAAACTGGACGTTTCTGAACGGTTAGTGGATAAATTTATGTAGTTGCTGTGGAGTTGATTCAACTCATCGACTAGCATGTGCCGTCATGTTAATCTTTTGTGAATTGACTCTCGTTTGTAAAGCAGTCCGGCATAAATGACGGCATGACAACAACACTCTACTACAACAACTCTTCCTCTTCTCTAAAGCAGCCCAACATGGCCTCACCCCCTTTGTTGTGTGTTCTCGGGGGCGGGGTTTATGTAAATTTTAGGGTTTGTAATGTCACTAACCCTGGAATAAGCTCGTTGTAGTCCCTACCAGCCATTTGTTGTAGTCCTTAAACAGCGATTTCTGTAAAAGAAACTTTGAGCATCATATCTTTGCAGATGTTGTTTATGCTCAAACAGCAACATTACACACTAACTAAAGTTAAAAAAGTGAAATCATAATCAACCACCCCTTTAAAGGGTTAGTTCACCCAAAAATGAAAATTCTGTCATTAATTACTCACCCTCATGTCCTTCCACACCCGTAAGACCTTCGTTCATCTTCGGAACACAAATGAAGTTATTTTTAATGAAATCTAAAAGCTTTCTGTCCCTCATTGACAGTCTATGCAACGACCACTTTCAAGCCCCAGAAATTTGGTAAAAGACATCATTAAAATAATCCATGTGACTCCAGTGGTTTAAGCTCAGTTTTATTTTTTATTTAAAAAAAAAAAAGATCTTCGTTTATGTTCCGAAGACGAACGAAAGTCTTACGGGTTTGGAACGACATGAAGGTGAGTAATTAATGACAGAGTTTTCATTTTTGGGTGAACCAACCCTTTAAGAAATCTGACCATTGAAATCCTTACAATTCCCATCTTTAATGAACAGCATCAGATGCAGCCAACTGCATCACCATCAGCCCAATCTGTTTAGATGCCTTTTTTTTTTTTTTTTTAAAGATTTCTTACAAACCCATTCGTCTTTGTAGAGTGTTGGAGCACCTGAAACGTCCCTCACCTTCATTCCTAACATACATGATTTATATCTATTCAAATGATTGCTCAGGAGTGTTTTAATGAATGTACAGGTCAGACTGTGGGTCTGTAGTGGTGAGACTCGGCTGATCCAGCACACAGGAGCTCTTGTCTGGGTTCCTCAGAGGACTGCAGTCCTTGTGGTGTGGTGGCAGTAATTAGAGCAGTTCAGGGCTCCACATCTCTCATTAGAAGACTGGTCAGTCTGAGGGCTTGTACAGTCTCTCTCTCTCTGCCCCTGACGGCCATCACTCACAGCAAAACCACAGAGACATGCCTGAATTTACCCAGTCTGCACTGGGATCACTAACCAGCACCACAAACCCTATCTTGTCTGGGAGCTCTTGTTCGGTAGATTATTTTCGGTATACACAGTGTTTTTTATTATCACTGAAGGTTTTTATTCAGTTACATACATATGTGGAAATATATTCCTGTGTAAACGAGTAATTTCTCTGTACTGTATGTGGTGATTTTGGTTACTGTTTCATACATTTTTAGTAGAAATTCATTATCAGCAAGTTTATTAAATGTTTCATTTATTTTAGTCTGATGTAAGAAGCCCTAAGACTTCCTGTTCATAATCATTCACCCGAAAAAAGGTACAAAAGCTGTCATTGGGGCGGGACCCTTTAAAAACCATTTAAGTACTAATATGTACACTTCAGGTACTAATATACACCCTAAATAAGATACAAAGGAAAGGTACCACCCAAGATTTTGTACTTTAATTTTGTTTTGTACCTTTATTTTTTATTAGAGTGATAGAAAAGTAAATGTTTGGGGGTTTTGAAAATGTTTTTGAAAGTCTTTTCTCTTATGCCTATCAAGGCTGCATTTATTTGGTCAAAAATACAGTAAAAACAGTAATATTGTGAAATATTATTATTGTTTAAAATGTTTCTATTTTAAAATATTTTAAAATGCAATTTATTCCTGTAATGGCACAAAGCTGAATTTTCAGAATCTCTAGTTTTCAGTGTTTTCATTCAGGTCCACATTGTAAATAACCTGATTTGAGTATTATTTAATTAATTGTTATTCTTTTATTACTCAAAAGCACTAATTATCCACCTCTGTAAAAGCCTCTGGAACTATGTTTAAAGGGACATTTCACCCAAAAATGAAAACTATCCCCTTTTTTATGCACCATCAAGCCATCCTAGGTGTATTTGACTTTCTTCTTTCAGCCAAACACAATCGGAGTTATATTAAAAATATCCTGGCTCTTCCAAGCTTTATAATGGCAGTGAATGGAGGATGAGATTTTGAAGCCCAAAAAAGTGCATCCATCAATCATAAAAGTAATCCATACGACTCCAGGGGGTTAATAAAGGCCTTCTGAAGTGAAACAATGTGTTTTTGTTAGAAAAATATCCATATTTATAACTTTACAAACTATAATCACTGTCTTCCAATTACGGCCATACGCAAGTCGAGTTCCGGCGGAAGAGTGACCTCTGACCCGATGCATGACGAAGGCATAGCGTAAGCTCAGATGAGAATTGATAAACGCTGAAGTGCAGAGAATAAAGCAAAACAAAATGCCGGTCACAAATTAGAAGTCTAAATGAGAAGAAAAATGTTGGAGGATTTAGATATAAGAGAAGAGCATCTACGTCATACGTCGGGTCAGAGGTCACCATTCTGCCAGAACACAACTCTCGTAAACGCGCGGACAGCCGTTACCGGAAGCTATTGATTACAGTTTATGAAGTTATAAATATGGACATTTTTCTTACATAAAATGCACCACTTCTCTTCAGACGGCCTTTATTAACCACCTGGAGCAGTATGGATTACTTTTATGATGGATGGATGTGCTTTTTTGGGCTACCATTCACTGCCATTATAAAGCTTGCAAAAGCCAGGATATTTTTTTAATATAACTGATTGTGTTTGACTGAAAGAGAAAAGCCATATACACCTAGGATGGCTTGAGGGTGAATAAATCATGGGATAATTTTCATTTTTTGGGTGAACTAAACCTTTAAGCTTTTCAAATGTGATTATACACTTTGACATTGACAACAAACATGGAAAGAGTTTGTTGTCAGTGTTTCAGGCACTGTTGTAAGAATTTGGCCATCAGCTGTGAAGTGGGAGCAAGCCTGAGATTCCTCAGGGAGGCTGATAATTGGCAGGAAACATGAGAAGATCTGGCAACCCTGACAGCTGTGTCCCATCAGACAGTTGTGAACAATGACTTCTTCTGATACTATTAATGAAAAATAACGGCACATTACTTTTTGTAAGAGTATTAAAAGCTTGAAGTTGTATATAATTTTATTTACACTGCCATTTAAAAGTTTGGGGTCGGTAAGATTTTCTAAATGTTATTTTAAAGAAGTCTCTTATGCTCACCAAGGCTGCATTTATTTTTACATATAAAGTAAAAAAAAAAAAAAAAAGAAAGAAATATTATGAAATATATTATTATTATTATTATTATTATAATTTTAAATGTGTTTTCTATTTTAATATATTTTAATTCTTACAATTTAATATAAATATTTTCTTTTTTTAATATATTTTAAAATGTTATATATTCCTGTGATCAAAGCTGAATTTTCAGCATCATTACTCCAGTCTTCAGTGTCACATGATCCTTCAGAAATCATTCTGATATGATGAGTTGCTGCTCAAGAAACATTTATCATTATTTTCAATGGTAAAAACAGTTGAATACAAAGTTCAAAAGAACAGCATTTATTTTTATTTTATTATTTTTTTAATATATATGTTTTTACTGTCACTTTGGACCATTTTAATGCATCCTTGCAAAATAAAAGTATTAATTTCTTGTTAAATAGTGTCGTGAAGAGGTTGACGTTTACATTCTACATCCTTAATTTACAGTTTTCTATGCTGAGTGTTTTTAGATGTAGCTTTAGTTCAGATGTATTTTTTGGTTTGTGCAGAACCACATCAGTCAGCAGTGAGCAGATCTCTTCAAGTTACTTGAACACTTTATTTGATATCTATGACATCTATGATAACATATACACCTTTAAACACCTTTAAGGAGCTTGCTCTCATTTCTGCTATTTCTCCTATCATTTTCATAGGTGACGTTCACAAAGAGGAAGTTTGGTCTGATGAAGAAGGCGTATGAACTCAGTGTTTTGTGTGACTGTGAAATAGCCCTGATTATCTTCAACAGCTCCAATAAGCTCTTCCAGTACGCCAGCACAGACATGGACAAAGTCTTGCTGAAATACACGGAATACAACGAACCACACGAGAGCAGAACCAACTCTGACATTGTGGAAGTAAGTGGCTACAAATTACAGGATTAGTTCACTTCAGAATTAAAATGTCCTGATAATTTACTTACCCCAATGTCATCCAAGATGTTCATGTCTTTCTTTCTTCAGTCGAAAAGAAATTAAGGTTTTTGAGGAAAACATTCCAGGATTTTTTTCCATATAGTGGACTTCACTGGGGTTCAACGGGTTGAAGGTCCAAATGTCAGTTTCAGTGCAGCTTCAAAGAGCTCTACATGATCCCAGACGAGGAATAAGGGTCTTATCTAGAGAAACGATCGGTCATTTTCTAAAAAAATGAAAACTTGCACTAGCTCTGCGATGCGCCACTCATTACATAATCACGTTGGAAAGGTACGGCAGTAGGGTGAAAAACTCATCTCATTTTCTCCTCCAACTTCAAAATCATCCGACATCATTGGTTTTACCTTTTTTTGTAAAGGACGTTTGACGTAGTCTTTGCATGTTCACTTTGTAAACACTGGATCGGTACTTCCGCCTACGTCACGCGTTACCTTTCCAACGTGATTACGTAATGTGTGGCACATCCCAGAGCTAGTGCAAGACAAGCATTTGTGGTTAAAAAGTAAATAATTTTTTTTTTTTTAGAAAATGACCGATCGTTTCGCTAGATAAGACCCTTATTCCTTGTCTGGGATCATGTAGAGCCCTTTGAAGCTGCACTGAAACTGACATTTGGACCTTCAACCCGTTGGTAACCAGTGAAGTCCACTATATGGAGAAAAATCTGGAATGTTTTCCTCAAAAACCTTAATTTCTTTTCGACTGAAGAAAGAAAGACAAACATCTTGGATGACATGGGGGTGAGTAAATTATCAGGAAAATTTGAATTCTGAAGTAACTAATCCTTTAAGACATTGTGTGAAGTTCAAAAGCAGAATAAAATCACAATGATTTGTTCTATTTTAAATACCAGTTTTAAATTGAAACAGAAGTTGCGATAGTCTTTTCTTCCCGAATGTGATGTATATCCGAGTGAAAAGTCTTCTTGAACAAGAAAAACTGTAGGGCGGGGCTTGATTTTGTCCATGGGGAATTGATTGGATGGTTGTGGTTTGCTGTTGCTATGATGTCATGTGAGTGACAGGATGCCCCGCCCCTCACGCCAGTAAACACATCGAGGGTCAAAAATGCCAGAGTAGTGTAAATGACAGGCGTAGCCGTAGCAAAAGTTTTGCATTTTAAAACAAAAATGCACTAGTGTAAACGGGGCCTAAATCATTTATAACAAACTCTGCAATATTCCATAAAAAATGTACATTTTGTCAATTTTGATTTCATGATGAGTTTTAGATATAAAGATTGCATGCAACCCATTTAATGTGCTCCCTTGTAAATTTAAAGTCAGCATGAAATTAAAATATACCCTCTCTATATTCTAAATGCATGTTATCAATCTTATTGTGAACAATTCATCCATGCATATGTTTCATTTTTCAATTTTTTTTCGACCTTGTAATTTTTAATCAAAATGTCATAACTGGATCTTCCAGTGAAAAAGTCTTTTCCAGTCATTTAGTCCTTGTAAAGGGATAGTTCACCCCAAAAATTAAAACTCTGTCATGATTTACTCACCTTCAAGTTGTTCCAAATTTTTTTGGTATTTTGAAGAATTGTGGGGCACCATTGACTTCCATAGTATTTTTGTTCCATACTATGGAAGTCAATGGCGCCCCACAGCTGTTTGGTTACAAACATTCTTCAAAATCTCAAAGAAATTTATACAGGTTTGGAACAACTTGAGAGTGAGTAAATGATGACAGAATATCTCTTTAAACCACACTTAAGTTCATTAGTCTTCATTTTTAAATGCATCACCCACATCTCAAAATCCAGTCAATGACTGCTGGAAAAAAACACTTACACTTACACTTGTATCATATGTACGTCACAATAACAGAAGAAAATATCTGTTTCATCACATATCCCAGATATCTCATTTCATAGTGGTTGATTTATCCTGAATCTTATGACCCATATCTGATTGAATAGTACCTCGCAGAATAGCCTTTAACAGATTACACAAATGCATCTTGTAGCAGTGGCATCTGGAGATGCGGGCTGCATTTGCTGTTGTTGTAATACAGTTAACAAACAGTTGGCCCACATTTTGAGCATGCAGGCTGGAGTAATTATAGATCACATTTTCATTGTCACATGCATTTGCTCCAATTACTGTACAATTAGCATGTGAATCTAGCCAAGGCTGTTCTGTGCTTTTCCTTTTGCCAAGATATATAAGCAATTGTCATCTGTGTTTACATTTATTCATGGAAGCTTTCATCCAAAGCGAATAAAACCCTTTTGTGGTCACTGTGATACAATTTTTTCAGGCTTCTTGAATGAAACAAAAGTTGAATGAACAGCATTTATTTGAATGCAATAAATACATGGAATATTTGTTGTGATTGTGAGACTGTTTTCTGTTGAGATACCAGGTTTAAAGTACATGGTGAATGTTCAGCGTCTAGCAATCTGTAGCTAAATCCTGGTGCTGAAGTCATGCGAACAGATTTTCTGCGAGTGGTGCTAATTGGTTGTAGCTAAAAATAAAGATCCAGTCTTATCCAACATTCATACCAAGGAAACCTGAGATACTATCAGTCAAGGACATGGCACTTTTGGCAAGCGCAGCACTCATTAGCCTCTATTAATCACAAATGGCTTACGTGTACCAGGAATGCATTTCTGAATCCAAGTTATGTATGCTGCTGATCTCACATTAGCGTACACTATCTTGTTTTACAGTATATTGGCATGCAAAATACTGTAACTATGAGCTCAGTTGTCACTTTAATTATTTGATATTCTGTTGTATCCAAACATGTAACTAACATGTATCCAAATATGGGTTATTATAAAGGAGGCTAATCTTGAAGCTGTTCAGACTGAAAAGTAATAAACCTGAAAAATTCAAAATGCAATATTGGGGACCTATTATGTGATGTCACATTGCTTAGGCCCCGCCCATGACTGCTGACAGACTCTGCCCTATTAGCATAGACTCCGCCCTGAGTGAGCTGTACACAGTCCGCCATGTTTATCTCCTCGCCAGAGCATTTAACAGCAGCATTCAAGTAAGAAATCTATTCTTATTAAAGCTACTAAAGTTATTCAATCAAGAGCAGTGAGTGATTTTCTGTTTTTCTTTTTTTATTCACATTAACAACATGTATAGCAGTAGATGCTGTATATTACGCTGCTGTCACTTTAATACACAGATCTAATATACACAAGATTTCTTTACTTGCTGTTTACGTTCACAGACATAACCCACTCTGTTTATGTGAACTTTGTGTGTTTTTGACAGTTTAAGCGCAATATGACGTGAAAGAGAACTTAGTTTAATACTAACGGGACATTCTGTCTGACAGGCAGCTTTCTGTGCACGTTCTTCGGATGTGTGCGCTCAGAAAAACATATATCAGAAGTTTAGACTGATATGGCTTTAAAACATGTGCAGATAATAAACTTTCATGATGATGAAGAACTGCAATGTCACGTGAGCATGACCGCGATAGAGATGATAATCAAAACCAAACAGATGTTTAGTTTTTGGCAGAGTATCTAAGGCACTAGCTGTACAGGCTCCGCCCTCTTCTGGAAAGCGGGGTGGGGAGCAGCAGCTCATTTGCATTTAAAGATACATGCACGAAAACAGCATGTTTTTCCTTCCACTCAAAAAAGGGCATGTACATGGTATAATAAATGATCTGTGGGGTATTTTGAGCTGAAACTTCACAGACACATTCTGGGGACACCTAAGACTTCTTGTAAAAGGGGCGTTATAGGTCACCTTTAAATGTAGCCTCCTGCTTCTCATTTGTGTCTCCTCTATAGTATATCAGAAGATTTTTCATTGGGATTTGTCAGAGATTGTTGTGTATTTTTTGTATTTATCAACTTTTATTAAAGGTCTACTATTGGTGGACCCTTTCACATTGATTACTCAGTGACTAGACCTAGGAAAGTGGCCATAAAGTGCATTAACTTCTCCAACATCCTATAACCATCAAACCTGGACGGCCTGGAGTCGGTGATGATGATTTAATTGGAGCAGATCCTGTCAAATCAGTCAATTTTCACTGCATATCTTTTTGGTTTAGTTAGAACCTCTTAGTTGAACTCTTCAACCTCTATATGAGTCATATGTGTAATTTAAAGCCCATTTATAATGTTAAAGCACAGAGATGCAGCATTAAAGGTGCCTGAGGATGAGATAAGCCTCTGATTTCCATTCACTCTCATAAGGGCTCTTAAAGTGCTGTAAGAGGGTCCTAAATCTACTGTCCTGCACTTACACTTTCACTTTAGCGCTTTAACATTCTGTAACAGGTATGAAAATACTCTGCATAGACTGAATACCTGCACCCAGTTTGACCTTACATTTCCAGTGTGATGTAGACTTGTAATACTATCCTACCATCATTCTTTGCTGCTCTCTACAGGTGCTGAACAAGAAGGAGCACAGAGGTTGTGACAGCCCAGATCCAGAGTCTTCATATGTCCTCACACCTCACACGGAGGAGAAATATCAGAAGATTAATGAAGAGTTTGACAATATGATGAGAAATCAAAAAATTGTAAGCAAAGTGTGATATGTTTTTCGTTGTAGCATCTCTGTTACATACACTACCTTAAAAAAGTAAAGATTTAGTTAATTTCACTGTTTTTGAAAGTCTTATGAAGTCTCAGCCTCACCAAGGCTGTACTAAGGCTGCACGATTTGGGGAAAAAAATCTAATTGTGATTTTTCTGGTTAAAATTGCGATTTAAAAAAAAAAAAAAAAAAAAAAAAAACCCAAATGAATATATATATATATATATATATATATATATATATATATATATATATATATATATATATATATATATATATATATATATATATATATATATAACACCCAGTTTGTTGTGCATGTTTGTAGGGCTGCTGCACAATTTGATTTTGTGCTTGTATATTAATATGACTAATACTAATTATTATGATCGTTATTATTGCTAAAAAAATAAAATAAAATAAAAATATTACTAAAAATAATTACAAAAAATATTACAAATAATAAAACAGAGTATTTAAGAATAAATATAACAATATAATAATAAGAAAATAATAAGAATAATATTTTTATTTTACAGAAAACTTATTTTACGAAAAACTGCAAGGTTACCTGTTAATATGCAGGCAGCCTATGACTATAAATCATTACAAAGGTCTAAGGATTTATTATTAAATATCATATTATGATTAAAATCTGTGACAGTATTTTGTAATATTCACAATGTCTCACGCAGAAACTCTTAATATGCCTCACAGAATTAATAATTTATGACGTTCCAGGAAATTCCTAATATGGTCAAAGGCATCAAGCTATCGCTGTAGCTGAATAAAAAGATAAAAACGCTGCCGCAATATATAGTGTATTTGAGTTCTTCAGGCCTTCTCTGGTATTTTCATATTAATAAAGTATATTTATAATGCAATGCTAATCGACATAGCATTAATTACAGTATAGAATACTATAAAATAATATATAGTCTGCCTCATTCTATGATATGAAGCCACATTAGCTCACAAAAGGAAGTTATTTGAAACACTCAACTGACGTTATGAAGTGAGTTTGGAGTAAAAACATGTAATTAAATGTCTTTTTTTGGACAACCGGTTTATGAACGCCTCGCATTACAAGTTTGGGAAGATGTTTGACACATTTTTCTTTTTCAAATGCATGTTAGATGTGAGATGGAGCAGCATTTTCTTCTGATCACAGAGCTACTCCTCACTAACACGCCGTGCATATATTTATTTTAATTAAAAATTGATTTCATAATCACACTAAGCCAAATTGGGATTCCGGTTTAATTTCGATTAATCGCGCAGCCCGAGTTCCAACCATCAAGAGCATCCTAGCAACACTCTTAAAAAGCAGTCCCCCTTGGCAGGAATCACGGCCCCTCTAGTCCCGGGCCTGCTTCCAGAAAACCATAGCGACTTCATAAAATGTTTTTATTATCATGATTCTAATGTAGGAACATTTGAAATGTTTTCTTGTTTAATCTGACTTCATCCCTCTCGATATCTCTCTTCTCTGTCTCCATCAGCCGGCCTCTTTGGGTCACCAGAGTTTCTCCATGCCATTGACTTTGCCCGTCACCAACCCCGGCACCCTGTCCTACAGTACAGACAGCTCACTGGACGCCCCAGCATCCCTCAGCGGCGCGAACATGCCGTCTCTGTCCTCCAACGGCCTCCAGAGCACCAACAGCACTGCTGTCATGGGTTAGCATCCATACATTTTATTTATTGCGATACTATAATGCTGTGGTGTTCAATGCTAATTCCAGTGATGTTTTGAGGTAGTATGGAATGCCATGTAAATACAGTGGTTGATGGATACGATAATCATTCATTTCCATGGTAAATATCAAAATATTATTGTATTACCATTGCTTTAGTTCATGGTGTTTAAACTATGCTTAAAGAAATCAGTCTCATACATTTTGAAAGTAAACTTTAATTTATATCTATAGCTAATCTTCACAGGATCGAGTGCCTTAAACAGAAGGTATTGTTTGTTTGATTCATTTCCATATGTTCAGATGGCTTGCCAGGATCCTCAGACGTTACGCTTCCAAACGGTGTGCACTCCAGTCATGTGGGTAGGTGCTTTTTTGGTTAACTTATACAATA
Organism: Hypophthalmichthys molitrix; assembly: GCA_037950675.1. Lineage (NCBI taxonomy): Eukaryota > Metazoa > Chordata > Actinopteri > Cypriniformes > Xenocyprididae > Hypophthalmichthys > Hypophthalmichthys molitrix. Next base: position 5,485,751 of record CM075498.1, read on the forward strand.
TGTCTGACCGTGATGATAAAGTAACAGTTTGTTTAAAGAGCACACTAAATTTTACTTTTTTCTATGCTTGCTGTGTAATTCTATTTACTGTACATACAAACCATCTACAAATCAGGTGAATGTTTCTTAAAGAGCAGGATTTGTATGTTGTAGATGTTCACTATACTGTACTGCACATACTGTATACTGTACATGTAGCTCATAAACCTCTATGAAAGTACCTGAATGTCAGAGTATGTGTGATTTATATGTTTTTAATCAGCTTTGTGTATTAAGTCTTGATGTTGACAGGACAAACCGATCTCTTATCCACTAGTTCTTCCTGCATTCCTGAGGCCATTTTTCTGTGTTAATGAAATACTCCAGGTTAAAGACAAGTGAAGCTCTGTATATGGGGACGATCACCATAGAAAACAATTTAGATTTGTCTCTCAGTAAAAAAGCTTTTTTTTTTTAATTCAGCAATGATGCATTAAAGTAAAGACATTTATAATGTTACAAAACATTTGTATTTCAAATAAATGCTGTTCATTTGAACTTTCTTTTCATCAAAGGATGCAGCAAATCAATGTATTAGAATGATTTCTGATGGACACTGAAGACTGGAGTAATGATACTGAAAATTCAGCTTTGATCACTAAATTGCGAGTTTATATCTCACAATTCTGACTTTTTTCTCAGAATTGCGAGATATAAACATGCTTTCAAGTTATAAAGTCAGAATTGGTTGATATAAAGTCAGAATTGTGAGATATAAACTCTCAATTGTGTTATAATGTCCATTTGTGAGGGGAAAAAGAAATTTTCTCAGAATTGCGAGTTTATATCTCACAATTCTGACTTTATAACTCGCAGTTGCTTATATAAACCCACAATTATGAAAAAAAAGTCAGAATTGTGAGATAAAAAGTCACAATTACCTTTTTATTTTTTATTTTAAAAGTCTTTAAAATTCTTTTGTCACCACTGTATGGTTGCAATTCAAAGCCCTGCCCACCCAAGGTTTACCTTTTTGACTATGTTAGTTCATAGTTAACTACGCTAACCTATGACTATGTTAACCTACATCTCACCCAAACTTAATAATCTCAGTTTTAATTGTGCCTCATTCAGCCAATGGCTTCGTCTGTGGTTCGGAAGGAAGCAGTATGGGAAGAGTCGTTTCTGCAAAACCTCAAGCGTCGTCTACAGTGGGCCGCAAACCTGATCTGAGAGTGCTCATTCCTCCTGCATGCAAGAGCACCGCTGCTTCACTGGTGAGAGCTCCTTTGTCTGTCGTCAACAACAGATCTGCTCTATGTCAGTAAAACATCCTGAAATAATTAGACAATGAGAGAGTATTACTGACTGCCTGAATTGGCCCTTAAATCTTTTTCTTGCAAGCTGCCAGAAGGAGAGGAGCATTTGGTAAGGGGTATTTGATAATGTTTTATTCAGAAAAGCTTTTATGCTATGAGGCCATCTAGTGGTTCTTTGACACATTACAGCCAAAGCTTACACTGTAAATAAGTTTAAAGGGACAATATGAAAGAAAATATCCAAAAACCACTAGAACAATGTTATATATTTTGTTGACTTGCGTACTTACATTATCCCAGATGTTTCTAAGAAAGTTTAAATTCATAGAAATAAGCAATTTTAACCAGGACACGGACCGTGTGTCGCCTATCAATGACATCGTTACCTTGGATTTCCGGTTTATTATTATTTAGTAGAAACCATGGAAACACCAAAGACGCTTCAATATATTACATGTTTTATTAGACAAGGGAACAACTGTTTGAATACATTTATAGACACAAAACTAATCATGTTATATAACCCAACACAGTAAGTCTTATTGTTTGAATCTGCTCTGCTTCATACTACAGTAACGTTCATAATCTCATCCATGAACATGATTTCTGCCCGAGTCCCGTTGGATTCTTTTCCACCGGCTGTGAGGTGAATACGGAGCCCCGCACATGACATGCAGGAAATAAACAGTAGGCTAAATTATGTGCATGCATGCTTTACTAATTGAATCCCTTGATTTATAAATCATGCGCACGATTTAGTAAATCAAGGGAATGAATTAGTAAATTGTGCACACAATTTTTTTTTTTCCTGCATGTCATGTGCGGGGCTCCATATGTGAAGAAAACATCTTCCATAAATTGGAGCTCTATCTCGGCATCATCAAGCTATGCCTTTGTTTTGAATAGCGACCTCTAGTGGTGAAAAATTACACATTGTGGCTTTAAGACATCTATCTATCTATCTATCTATCTATCTACCTATCTATCCATCCATCCATCCATCCCCGTTTGTCTGTCTGTCTACTCCATCCATCCATCCGATAATGTTTTATTCAGAAAAGCTTCAGCTCTCTGCATTATTTTGCAAAACAGTGATGTGTGATGAATAGTGATGTATGATAAATAATGAATATTGAGTATAGATTGAATATAATTTTTTGCTGTTGTCTGTAAATAGCTTTTTAGTCCATATATCTCCATACAAATCAACCCCTGTGTTTTCCACCATTTTTATTTAAACCTTAGAGAACAGACAACTCTCAGTCCAGCCAATCATTGACCACGCCTGTGGTATCCATGTCAACCCCCAGTCTGCATACCCAGGGCCTTCTGTACTCAGCCATGACTTCATCATTCAGTACAGGTATATCATTGACCTATACATAATAAATCATCTAATAACACCAGGTTCACTCATGTCACTGTGAATGACTATTTTTCTTGCAGATTTTGCCTTGAGCAGTGCAGAGGCCAGTTCTTTACACGGCTTCAGTTCACCAGACGCTGTCACATCAGGTCCAGGGTCTTCATGGAAACACAGCCAACATAGTCAGCCCGGGTTCAGTGCTCAGAGGTGAGGACATGACAGAGAGGTGTGATCAGGGCTGGATTTATGCATAGGCATTCTATCCTCAAACTGTCAGTCAAACCTCATAACTCCACCCACCTCAAACTTGAATGAAGTGTCGCACGCAGTTTGGATCATCTCTGCTTTTTTCAATGCAAGGGGAAAAGAAGTACAGTTTCTTTGAATAAGTACAGCGTTTTCTTTACTCAAGAAGCACTTTATATAAAGGCTAATGTTTTATGTATTTGAGGAGTGGAGAAGAGTGTCTTAGTTTAGCATTTGTCAATGAATCATAGTCAATACTGTCTTAGCCTGTGCAAAGCTCTTCTTCTTTTATAACATGAGATTTTGGACAAATGACAGAAAGAACTGACCGCCCACATGTAGCTACAATAAACTTATAATATAACCTATAAGTTGATGAAAATGTAATGCGATGCACTTACTGTCTCAGATGTGGCCGTATTAAAGGGTTAGTTCACCCAAAAATGAAAATAATGTCATTTATTACTCACCCTCATGTTGTTCCACACCCGTAAGACCTTCATTAATCTTCGGAACACATTTTTTTGTTGAAATCCAATGGCTCAGTGAGGCCTGCATAGCCAGCAATGACATTTCCTCTCTCAAGATCCATAAAGGTACTAAAAACATATTTAAATCAGTTCATGTGAGTACAGTGGTTCAATATTAATATAATAAAGCGACGAGAATATTTTTGGTGTGCCAATAAACTGATTTAAATATGTTTTTAGTACCTTTATGGATCTTGAGAGAGGAAATGTCATTGCTGGCTATGCAGGCCTCACTGAGCCATCGGATTTCAACAGAAATATCTTAATTTGCGTTCTGAAGATGAACGAAGGTCTTACGGGTGTGGAACGGCATGAGGGTGAGTAATAAATGACATTATTTTCATTTTTTGGGTGAACTAACCCTTTAATGATGTACAAAGCATATAGGCCATGTCCGACATTCTACGAAATTTGTTGGTCAAAAACCTTGTAACTCTATTTGAGCTTGATTTTGGTAAAATGTTAATAATATAATGACACGTGCAAGTGTCTGACCATATAAAGCCAAAACATCAACGTTATTTATTTAAAAAATATGAGGTTAAAATGAGGTTTCCGCCTGACAGTGAACGATATACAGTATATAGTGCTGGGTGGGCCCAAAAATGTATTTTGCCTGTATCACAATATGAGGTAAATCCAGCCCTGGGTGTGACCACATTGTGGTCCATTTTGGGCATGCATTTCCTTCATTCACCCAAAGTGTTAAAGCACAGAACATTGACAAATACTTTCAGTCTTTTGACATTCAAGAGAATGGTTGAAAAATTAGAGAAAAGTTGTTTGACAAGTAAAACAAGTTATTACGTCTGGTCCCAGCTTTCATACCAGTTTAAGATAGTCAGGCACATTTTTTCAGGATTCTTTGATAAATAGAAAGATATAAAAACAGCATTTGTTTGAAATAGAAATCTTTTGTATACTTAAAAATGCTGGGTTAAAAACAACCCAAGTTGGGTTGAAAATGGACAAACACAGTTTGTTGGGTTGTTGTTTTAACCCAGCAGTTGGGTTAAATGTTTGACACATCCTGCTGGGTAGTTTCATTTAACTCAACTATTGTTTAAAAATTACTGTATTGCTCGCTTAAAATTAACCCAATGTATGTTGGAAATTAACATTTATTAATAAGTTTAATCAACAATAATTAAGTACTAAACATTTATTAAATTGCTTATTAATAAATGTTTACCTTTTGATTATTATTGTTGCTTCTTGTAATTATGTGTCTGATTTTTAAGTTCCAACCTATTTTGGGTTCATTTTAAGCCAGTTATATAGTAATTTTTAAACAATAGTTGGGTTAAATAAAACTGCCCAGCAGGTTGGGCAAACATTTAACCCAACCTCTGTGTAAAAACAACCCAGTTGCTTTGTTTGTCCATTTTCAACCCAACTTGGGTTGTTTTTAACCCAGCATTTTTAGAGTTTAAAGTGTTAGTTCACCCAAAAATGAAAATAATGTCATTTATTACTCACCCTCATGCCGTTCCACACTCGTAAGACCTTCGTTAATCTTCGGAACACAAATTAATATATTTTTGTTGAAATCCGATGGCTCAGTGAGGCCTGCATAGCCAGCAATGACATTTCCTCTCTCAAGATCCATAAAGGTACTAAAAACATATTTAAATCAGTTCATGTGAGTACAGTGGTTCAATATTAATATTATAAAGTTAGAGAATATTTTTGGTGCGCCAAAAAAACAAAATAACATCTTGTATAGTGATGGCCGATTTCAAAACACTGCTTCAGGAAGCTTCGGAGCGTTACAAATATTTTGTGTCAAATCAGCGGTTCGGAGCACCAAAGTCACGTGATTTCAGCAGTTTGGTGGTTTGACACGCGATCCGAATCATGATTCGACACAAAAGATTCATAACACTCAGAAGCTTAATGAAGCAGTGTTTTGAAATCTGCCATCACTATGTAAGTCGATATTTAGTTTTTTTGGCGCACCAAACATATTCTCGTCGTTTTATAATAATAATATTGAACCACTGTACTCACATGAACTGATTTAAATATGTTTTTAATACCTTTATGGATCTTGAGAGTTTGGCTTTGCTCTCAATAGAGGCCTCACTGAGCCAATCGGATTTCAGCAAAAATATCTTAATTTGTGTTCTGAAGATGAATGAAGGTCTTACGGGTGTGGAATGACATGAAGGTGAGTAATTAATGACATTATTTTCATTTTTGGGTGAACTAACCCTTTAACGTAATAAATGCCTTTACTGTCACTTTCTATCAATTTAATGCATTCTTGCTGAACAAAAAGTATTAATTTCTTTAAAAAAAATCAGCCCAAACTTTTGAACGGTAGTGTAAATACTGATAACCATTATTGTTATACCTCTAGAAGCACACAACCTCAAGTTCAGGCCTCTGACTCTTCCACCATCTCCATCAGCATCAAATCAGAGCCCATCTCCCCTCCCAGACACTCGGTGTACCCCAGCATCAGGCCTCGGCCCAACTCCAGACAGGAAGTCGAGAGCTTCAGCTCTTCTGCTAGTTCATATGAGGGCAGCGACCGTGAGGACCAGCGGCTGGACTCTCACACGGCCAGTAGATCATCGCCCGACACGGAGACCCAGCAGGATCCCTCAGTCAAACGCATGCGCACAGATAGCTGGGAAACTTAGGAAAATGGATGGATCTTTAAAAAAGTCAACAGATTTGCAGACTGTATGTCAAGACTCCTCTAAAGCAGCAGGTGTAAGTTCTTGTGAATGTGTACAGGTATTTACAAGAATTTACATTGGTAAAAATATAAGTTATGAAGTGTCTGACACTTTCTTTTTGTCAATGGAGGGTTAGCCTTGCTGCATTATTTGCAGTACATTATTTTTGCAAGGTTTTGTCTTTTGTATTTTTATCTGAATACTCAATCAAAGCCATATAGATATTGATTGGGACTTGCTATTTGTTGTGATGAAGTGTATGTGTTTGATGCCCTGGTGATTACTAATTATATTTTAATTCATTTTTGTGCTATAGCCACAGAAAACCTCCGTGGAGTGTTTACTTGTCTGTCAAGTTTTAGATGAACCTCAGGTATCTGCATGTCAATCATCAACTGGCAGCCAAATGACACTTTCAGGTTTTTCAAGGTTTGTGGAGAAAAGATGATGAAATGGTCCCCCTGGTGGATTATAAAATGAGCTAAAAATCATAAAATTGCCTTTTCTGCTTAAAACAACAATCCCTCTGTAAGAGAACACAGTATAAAAATGTCATTTTCGCAAAATAATTTGTGAATTAGATGTTTAATATCATTTATACAGTGTAAATACTGTTACTTTAAAAACCCTGCATTTAAAATATATATAAAGAATATTTAAATGTGTTTTTATCTTTTATTCAGACTTTATATCCATTTGCTAGTTGTGATGTGAACATTGAGCCCACTATCTCCCATGAGATGTTTAGGTATTTTGCTGCTAATACCAGGTTTTATTTCACTGCTTTTTTACATGCCATACAATATCATTTCTCACTTGATGCCAATGCAATCTATGGAACTCCATTGGATGTCAAATTTTGTTCTCAGATTTAGAAGCTGATCCCTTTAATTGTTTGTACACCATGATAAATGGCAATAAACATCATGTTAATCACCTCTGTTGTTTTTAGCTGCTTTGGAGTTATATAGTTTTCATGTGTAAATTATTAACTAGGCCATTTACTTCAGCAGAAGGTTGTTTATGGGTATTTAACAGGATGTGAATTCTTTGATGATGTCTGAGGTTTTTTCCTCATTACCACAGAAGAAGCATGCAGGGTTGACACGTTTCCTACCGTTTTCTCTTTTGTGTTGCACTAAACATCATTGTTTTAAGTTTACTCAAGGGGATTTTTTATTATTTTTTTTTTTTATTTTTTTTTGAGTGATCAGAGCAAACTACCTTTGCATAATACAAGTGAATTCATTTCTGCAAGAATGTATTATGCTTTGATTTGTTATGCTTTGATGTTACATTTAATATACACAAATATGCATTTAGTGATGTATTGCATCAGTAGTTGCAAAGAATATAAAGTAAAACTAATTTGTGTTTTAGTCAAAGCTTCTTGCATATGCTTATTCAATGGATGTTACATTTGGATCAATCTGCAGGTCAAGTGCTCCAAAATGTATATAGATTATATATAAAATACAATTACTATATATGGAATCACTAGGCGACACCATCTACAATAAATTAGTGCATCAAAACAAACTAATAATAAATGTGTTTATCCAGTATTCATTCTTTCTTGAGACAATATTTGTCATTTTCATGATGTCATGAGAAAATTTGTTGTGCTCTGAAGAGAGAAAACGAGCAAAAAGTCTGTTTATATCCCAGGTAATGATAACCTTATCTCACATCCGGCATATTTACAGCAGCCTGACTGTTATGAGAAACTCTAGGGATTACAATCTGATCCATGTGACTGTAAGATTACAGCAGCCTTGTTTAATATGGGCCAAAGAACGACCCCGTTGGGTGACAAGTAACTATTTCCATTGGGACAATAAGCGTAGGTTCCTCCAGGGGGCGCTTGGTGGCTCACAACGACAAATTCTCCATTGAAACCCATCCACAACTCAGTAGCATTTTTATCTTTTTTTGAGAAATGTATACACTAAAATGTATAACCGTTTCAATTTTGGTTTAAATTTCTACTTGGCTCACAAATGAAAACCTATGTCATCAATCTCTATAAAAATTATTTAGCCATTGATCACAGACAACTGTGATTGGTCCATCCTTACTAGAGCTGAGAAAAGTAACAGGTGTCGCCTGACAACGCTGTCAGCGTGCTAGTTGATCAGCTGTTTAGACGTTACATTTATTACTGAATAATGGAACTAATAAACACGTATATTGTTTAAATATGCAATTAATAGTTATATTAACATATATTTTTTTAGACCCGGCTATCATGACCAATTAAGGACAACTTCCGGGCCAGTAACAGCTGATGTTGGATCATGCTAATTGCCGTTCCACCCAATTGTTGTATTTCGGTAACTCATCACTAGCTGAAGTGTTGCTGCATTACTCATGTAACTCGTACTAGAGTAGGAAGTTAGTGAAGGCATTGCTGTGAACACATGAGATGTTTTCTCTTTGGTCCAAAGCGTCTTTGGTTTAAATGAAATGGATTAAATGCTGCAACTCGGGTAGGAATACTTCTGATATACTTCTGTGATTTATTCAAATTATTATTTATACATTCAAATGAATTAACGAAATGTTTGAATGTTAGATCATCTACCTGTTGGGATTGTCCCACAAGTAATGTGGATGAATTTGATTGATTTTACACTTGAAATGTGTCTTTTTTGTTTACTTAAATTGTTAACACTTTTCTTCCATATTGCGCAAATATTGTGGCAGACAGACAAGATTATATCATAATGTATTCTGCACATTTTTTGATTGTCACTTTGTAGACCGCAATAAATCCTCCATTGTGGAAGTGAATGGTGTTTCATTGAGTTGTGGGAGGGACAATGTATAATTGCGTGTTAAGTTGTCATCAGTAGGAGTAAATAATGTTGTGTTGACATGCTGCATTGTTTTTGACATGGTTTTTGTGAGTTGAAAAAGCTTCAATTTTGTGTGTGTGTGTGTGTGTGTGTTTGAAATTATCTTACAGTAAGTAATGTTGTATTGACATGCTTTTTGGTGAGTTGAAAAAGCTTTAAATTCTTGTGCTTGGAATTATCTTACAGTACCTTCCATTTACAGAACACTAGAACAGGATTCCCATAGAAAGTCATGGAAAAACCATGGAGATTCAATAGTCTAAATGTGTGGGAACCAAATAGATGGATAAATTACACATCAGTTGTACAGCATTGTGGCCTGAATTCAGTAGGATTTCTTTCACTTTGTTATTCCCATTATTTCCAAACTGTCTAAAAATTAGGCCTGAAATATAAACATAGCAACCAAATGGGGAGGAAACTAAACAAACTCAGGTGTGTATATATGTACAGATGGACTATAAATATAATTCCTCTGACATCTACATGTGGCTCACTGTACAGCTGGGACGGAGCCTGACTATACAAATGAATGAAGTGATAATACTAATGTCCAATGAACCAAGTGGATGCCATTTGGACCAATCCACCATAACTGTTAGCTCAAACCCAGCTTTACGGTCGACTTTGTTTACTTAAAAGTTAATGATTATATGCAGTTTGAGTAAGCGGTTGTATCTCACGCCCAATTTGGCTGATGTCTACGTGTGCTAGATATCAGTGTTGATCTTCTGATTAAATTTTTTTTTTTTTTAGTGTATTCCAACATTTAAGATTTTTAAACCATGATTTCTTAGAATTCGATTGCTTAGAATAAGCCTTTGTTCAAGGTCATTAAAGGGATAGTTCATCCAACAATAAACCTCATCCATTCTTGACGGAAGCTCAAACGTGCTGCGTAACACGAGAATGAACCTCATTGGTTCTTGCTGAAGCTCAAACGTGCTGCGTAACATGAGAATAAACCTCATCGGTCCTTGCTGAAGCTAAATTATGCTGCGTAACACACCAAGTCAAGTCATCTTCATTTATATAGCGCTTTTCACAATACTGTTTCAAAGCAGCTTCACGACCAGAATGACCCTCATCGGTTCTTGCTGAAGTTCAAACATGCTGCGTAACTCACGAGAATGAACCTCACTGGTTCTTGCGGAAGCTCAAACTTGAAAAAAAAATGTAGGACTAAACTGCTCAATTCTTATGGATTAGTTATAAGATCTCTTTATGAACTTTTTGAAGTGTCAAAGTGTCAGTTGTGTAGCTGTCTATGGAGGAATGGAAAGCTCTCAGATTTCAGATGAGGGTGAGTAATGACAGAATTTTTATTTTTGATTGAACCATCTCTAACTGCAAAGTGAAAGTATTCATGAAATTTGGTTTAAATAAACTTTTGCAATATTGGATATTTTCTGAAATTTGATTGCAAAATATTAGTTACTAGATTTAGTTGTAGTTCCTCAAGTAACTGTAAAAGTAGAAGTATTATATTAATATTTCCTCAAAGTGTCTTTTGTGTAAATAACTTCAGGATAGTGGAAGGGAAAGTGATATGTGAAGGCCAAGTGGTAACCCATACTTGGAATTTGTCCTCTGCATTTAACCCATCAAGTTACTGAACACACATTTGGAGTAGTGAGAACACAGAGCATTCAATTGGGTAGCCATTTTTGCTGTGGCACCCAGGGAGCGATTGGGGGTTAGGTGCCTCAGGTTGCTCAAGGGCACCACAGTCATTTCCTGCCGGTATTGAGAATCAAACCCGCATCCTTTGGGTCCGACTCGCCAACCATTAAACCACGACTGCCTCATACATAACATACATAACAGACTCGTATCTTACTAGCTAAACCTTTTTAGTGTTAGAGTTTTGAAATTTTGACACAGTACAAGTTTGTGGTATTACTCGAAACCCCATGTTACGACCCAGATTAGGGACCAACATAAAAAGCTGTTCAAAAGAAGTTATAAGCAAAATTCGCAATGGCCATTTATTGGCAGTAAAAGTATCAACTATAACAAAGAAACAAAAACAAAGGAACAAATAAACCATACAAAACTCATCAGGACTGGTGAGCTAACTAATCTAAACTACAACTCATAGTTAAACTTTCCTCAATCCCAAGAAAAATAAACAAAAGAATCTTCCAGGTCAGCTTACTTACCTATGCTTTCCCACTATTCTAATAGAACTAAACAAACAGATCTCACAATCCTGTACAAAAGAAAAGAAAAACAAACTCCAAAACCACCAGCAACAGGTTTCTTGGAGGTAGGCCAAAGTGGAGTGCCACCAGCAGCTCTTAAATTGGCAGAGGCCACAGGTGTTGGAGATAATCAGGCTCCAACCCATCCAATTGGCAACTATGCTCAGAAAGGAAAAACAAAAGAAAGAGCAGGGGCTCGTAACACCCCCACCCATAAAACATTAAAATAATTCTTTGAACTATATTTAATGAAACAAATACTCACCATCTGTAATTAAACTCCAACAAGAAGCACACTCAATGGTTTAAAAACCCTAAAAGGAGAGATTGCATACCTCATCATGTAAACTCTTACCAGAGGTTTCCAAGTCAGTGCCCACTGACACAAACCATCCCTATGGAAAGGCTTTTAGTACTCAAACAGTTCATTCTCCATTCTAAAACTCAAAAGTAGATTAAGAGTCAAGCAAAGTGTTCACAAAAGCAGCAGGGTTGGATCTGGCATTCTTCTTCTGAAGTATAAAACAATGTGCCATAATATGACCCTGCTTTCTACAATAAAAGCAAACTGGCTTCTGCATCTCAATCTCACTTGGCTTATCTACAGTTTTCTTTACTTGGCTAAAAGGGTTAAATTCATTACAAGCAAGCTCATCAAGGTGAACACTAGACTTTGGTACAAAAACACGTTTGAGTCAAAACGAACTCCTCAGCTAAAACCGATGCTTTGTCCACTGAAATCACCTTCTGTTCATTTAAGAAGGTTGTCACCGCATCAGGGAGGCAGTTTTTAAATTCCTCCAGAACAATCAGGTCTTGAAGCTGAGCAAAGTTAGGAACACCTTGAGATACACCCCAACAACCAGATAAGCTCAAATAAGTTTTCACATGCAAACTCTACATAGGTTTGTTCCTCAGTCTTCTGGAAGCTTCAAAATTTCTGCCTGTAAGCTTAAGGGACAAGCTCATATGATCTTAGAATTGACGTTTTAACAGCTTCAAAATCTAAACTTTGGTCAGAGGACAAAGGAAAAAAAAAAAAAAAAAAAAACACTTCTTGAGCCTTACCGGATAAGACTCATTGTAAAAGTAATGTCCATACACACTTAGGCCAATCTAGAGATTTGGCTACATGCTCAAAATGAGTGAAGTATTTATCCACATCCTTTTTTCTAAAAGGAGGGACCAAACAAATGTTTCTACTGACATCAAAGTCAGTACTAACTTCAGATGTTGTGGCTGCTTGACTTGGTCTAGCTGCATTAAGTCCCAGCTCTTTTAAACAAAAGGTTTTCTCCAATTCCAATCTTTCTGACTCCAATTCTAACCTTTTCAATTCCAAGTCACTTGCTATCGGTTTCTCTTTAACCTGAAGTTCTCAAAGTTTAAGCTCCAGTTCAAGTTCCTTTACACACTGAGATTTCTCAACAGCTGATTCTCTAGGCAAATCAAGTTGACCAGACTGGACTAAAGTATGAGCCTGCAAAATTTTGAAGCAGCATTACTAGAGAACGCTTTTTGATCTACTAATGCAGACAAAATTTGTTGTCTCATGGCAGTTTTAAGACTACCACAAAATCTGTTTTATAAAAATCTGTAATTTGCTGAAGCTCAGCTTTCCTACAGCTCTTAAGTTGTTCTAATGAAGGAGTCTGAACAAACTTCTCCAAATCAAAGTTCTCCATCACCAATGTTCCCTGACAAAACAAAAGTACTAGAAGTACTAACAAAGCCTACTGTAAGTTAAGTAGCAATGCATTAGACACGGAGCATGTTACAGAAAAAAACAGGAGTAGAAATGCATTAGACAGAGCATGCTACAGAAACTAGTAGTGTTGCAAACAAAAGCTTTTAGTTAAGGCAAGCTACAAAAACAAAAATACAAAAGTAGCATTACAAACAAAGGCAGTTCAGATTGATCCCGGACGAGCCCCCAATTTATGTTACGACCCAGATTAGGGACCAACATAAAAAGCCGTTCAAAAGAAGTTATAAGCAAAATTAGCAATGGCCAGAGCAAAAAAGATCAAGTTTATTGGCAGTAAAAGTATCAAAACTATAACAAACAAAGAAACAAAAACAAAGGAACAAATAAACATACAAAACTCAAATCAGGACTGGTGAGCCAACTAATCTAAACTACAACTCGGAGTTAAACTGTCCTCACTCCCAAGAAAAATAACAAACACAAAAGAATCTTCCGGGTCAGCTTACTTACCTATGCTTTCCCTCTTTTCTAATATAACTAAACAAACAGATCTCACCATCCTGTAAAAGAAAAGAAAAAAGAAAAACAAACTCCAAAACCACCAACAACAGGTTTCTTGAAGTAGGCCGAAGTGGAGTGCCACCAGCAGCTCTTAAATAGGCAGAGGCCACAGGTGTTGGAGATAATCAGGCTCCACCCCCATCCAATGGGCAACTATGCTCAGAAAGGGAAAAACAAAAACAAAAGAGAGAGCAGGGGCTCGTAACACCCCAACTGTGATATTTACCCAGCCATTTCCTCAAAATGCTGAGTTTACTCTAATCCAGTCCCTGACAATGGTGATGTATCCCAGCAGGCAAGTTGAATGCAGTAAGATTGACCATAATGACTGAGTTTGAGGCTATTTTGCATGTGAGCATGATATCCTGTAGCTTTAATTTAACATTTTCTACTCCCTAGTCTCTTTCCTGAGTGTTTGTGCATTTGAAATGTTCTGGAAAGGCATTATGTTTTCTGTTCTTAGACTACAAGCATTGATAGCTGGTTATAGGGTGTTCTGTATGGCCAGGCAAAAATCATGATGCAGATGACTTGCAGTAAAAATCTCACTGGCTCATCATATGCATCATTCATGTCCGTAACACAAACGCTCTGAAGTTTAATACTTACTTGGGTCAGGTCAGAGATTTGTTCATATCATCCAAACCTAAGTATATGAGCAATAGTAATATGATGTTTGACTTAGCAAACACCTGTCTCACCCCTCTCTTTTTCATTTTCACTAATGTGTGAAAAAAAACCTGACGTGAAGCTGTAAAGTCAAATTGTGCATCCACACAAAGAGACAGGGATAAGCTTGTAGCTTGAATTACACCCACAACATGTTTGGCCTGTTTAAAACAAATGCAAAAATGACTAATCAGTTTTAGATGACACTATAGGCCATGAATCACAGTGCAGATTTATGAGAGTTTCAAACATGTATGTTCTTGACTGATTTTTTTCCCCCCTCACAACTTAAAAAAAAAAGGAGCAGCAAATGTTTGGCCACTTATAGATGATTAATAGATGTACCATTGTTTATGAATTGGCTTCCCTGAGCCTCTACAAAATTACAAAATTACAAATGTAATTTTATATATATGATCTGAATAAGTATTTGGGTAGGTTAAATGCTTTTGGAAAGTTGACATGAAAGGTGACAATGACAGTAGGTGACAATATTCTTCATCTAAAAGTATTTTAAATAGCATATTTCTACTTTTTTTTTTTACTTTTTTTTATAGTTATTATGCATGCAGATTTAATGAAATCCTGTATGTTTGTTTGAATTAAGAGGCTAAACACGGAACATTTGTAAATTCATTGTCACAGCACAGGGCTATTTAAAAGGAACTAGTGAAGACAAAAGGTTTTTGAAATGTATATTAAAATTTAAACAATGGTAAACTCAAAACAGTTAAAGGACCTGAGACTATTAAAGGTATTTGAAAATGAGTCAGAAACTCAAAAATGTTGCATTGTCATTTGCGCCTTTGCTTTAACAGCAAGTCAAGTTACATAAATGAACAAGCAGATTGACACGTGTCAGTTTAAATAGGGTTTAGTAATATTACATCAGACTTTACACTTTATTTGTGGTCATTTGACGCAACAATTTTCCACAGGTGAAAGTAAACATATTTTCATAGTCATGCACTTTCAGAAACTCGTTGCCGTTAACTTTACGTGTTAAAGGTGCAGTAAGCAATTTCTGAGAATCATAGTTGAACACTGTTGATATTTGTATTCAACCCAAACAAACACACTTCAGTGCTCCACCCCCAAAATCCACGAACATGCAATGGAAGCGTGGGTGTCTCTTAGCAGAAGCGAAGCAAAATAAAGCTTCGTGAAAAATAAAGCAAAGATGACATACGAAAAGACAAAGAAGGACCAATAAAATGAACATACAGTACACAAGAGTACAGTAGGGCTGGGTATCGATACAGATGCCCCGATTCGGTTTGATTCCGATTCACAAGATCTCAATTCGATTCGATTCAATAAATTCAATGATTCAAGTTTCACTGGCCCCACCAAAAAAAGTAATAAATTAATAAAATAGTTCTTGTTTTTGTTGTTTTTGACCCATGTATTCTTGTATTGTAATAAATAAGTTTGACACCCAAAATTTTAGATACCAGTGAAATTTAACAATTCTTGATTCCAATTTCGATACCACAGCTAAAACTACTAATATAAATTTCAAAGATTATTAAAGACAAGTAATCAATCATTAATAAAAAAGAACAAATAATTAAACTACAAGCAAATAAATAAATAAATACAATAGAACAAAGATACAAATGAAATAATCAGTGCTTTTCATGTAGTTTTTCATGTAGGTCTAACAGAAGTTCTCAGGTACAGAAATTGAATAAAGTAATCAAATGTAAATAATCTTCACTGTACAAATTATATGAAGGTTTATCCTTAATAAATTTACAAAAACGTTATTCAGCGAAGAGCAGTGAGTGATTTCTTTGTCTTTTGTAGTTTTATTAACATTAAAAACATAGACAGCAGCAGGAATATTAGGCTGCTGTTCTCCACTGTTTACTTAAGCCATAACCGACTATGTTTACTTGGATACTCGCAGAGGCGGGCATTTTGAGATAAATTTGTTTGAATTTGATCAGGACCGTGACAGTTCCTTCAACTTGCATTTGCATCCGCCATGTTAAGCACTGAATAAATGTCAGGGTCCCTGCTGTCATGTAAGGTAAATAAGAGGATGGCATCTAGTGGAGAAGACAAGTAATACAATTAACGTAAATCAGATATTATGTTCAATGTTTGCACAAATAAATCGATTCATAGCTTATGAGAATCGATATCGAATCGACCACATTTGAAAAAAGTATTAATTGGAAAATTGATTTGTTTTTTATTTTAATTTTTTTTGCCCACCCCTAATATACAAGCAAGAATTTGTTGTTAATCATCAGCAGCACACACTGAAAACCGATGTTACTCATGTATAAAGAAGAAACAGTGCAACCTTTCTGCTTAGGTCTCTCCAGCGCTGAAAAGCTTTTCTAATATTAACGTGAGTCCTAAAGCTCTTGCCTGATCATAACCCTTCTTTTCCCACTGATATTCCTCTGAGCTTTTCTCTTTTGTAATGTCTCTCAGCCATCTCTCTTTCTACAGTCTTTCTTCAAATCTCGCTCTTGCTCACTCTCTCTCCTCCCCCATCATGAGTGGACACGCCCCCTATTGTTGATTGGTTCACTCTCTCCTCCCTTGTCATGAGTGGACACCCTACTGCTGATTGGCTCACTCTCTCCTCCCTCATCATGAGTGGACACGCCCCTTACTGCTGATTGGCTACATGTTTGTTGTGGTGCTCAGGCCGATCCACTTTCAACAGCGTTTCTCAGAAATCACTTACTGCACCTTTAATACATGCAAGCACGGCTTTACAGAAAAGACAGATTTTCTTATAAATAATTTGAATTTACCATTGCGAATAAAACAATGGGAGGAATGACTAGAGGCCTTGGTGACATCACCTAAAAAGAAAAGTGTTTTACAGTCGGTGCACTTATTGCATTTTGATCAAATTTTATTTTCTGTGGAATTATGTGCACTGATATTATATAACTTTGAATATATTTTAAACCAGCAATAAACATGTATTATAAATTTTACTGCTTTCTCAAATCACACATACCAAAAAAAAAAAAAACTTTTTTTTTTCCTGGATGTTCCAGTTAATGTGCCTTCGTAAACAAACAGGCAACACCTCCATCAAATAGAAGATTTGACTCTTTTAACTGAAAGGCAGGACTTTCATCCCTACAGCCACAAATTCATTTTTTTATGAATGGTCATCCACTTTTACGGTGTTTGTTTTCATGCATTGTAAAGTCAGGAAAAGTTTTCATTGTTGATTTTAAACTGAAATTGCGAGTATGTACACCTGCTTTCATCTTGCCAGTTTGTGACTTTTTTTGTGTTTAATTTAATTTCTAATATTGTCCTTGCAGGTCACAAGCCAGCTCTAGTGTGTGAGAGAGAGGCCTTTACGACCGACTTGCGAAATTCACCTAAACACACACTCTTACATCCTTATCATGGAGGACAAAAAGTCTGTTATTGGCACCTTACGCCAAAAAGCCAAATTCTTTCGATACTCGCGGGTTGGCAGCGACAAAAACTCTAACAAGCCAGAGGTCAGGGAGGAGCGCTTGTTGGACCAGCGGATGAACTGTTCTGTCGCAGAAGTTCTGGAGCAGAGTCGGACATCCTCGCTAATAAACCTCTCCCACCAGCAGCCAGCTGACCTCCGACCATCCTCCGTCTGCAGCAGCAGCCCAGCATCCCCCCTCAGCATGACTCGAAAAGAGCGTTTACGAAAGAGAGGGGGCAGAACCGGGCTAGCTGATTCAATGACCACGCTGGTGGACTCGAGCAGGTGGCCGTCGCAGGAGCCAGCCACTGAGGAGCACAACGTCTCCACAGACTCCACAGAGGAGATGGATCAGGAGCTGCACTTGAGGGACATGCAGCCTCCTTTATCAGAGAGCTTGGCAGAGGTAAAGAGCGTTGGCAATCTTAATCTTTCAGTTTGGTTAATCATCACGGGAGGGAGGAAGTTTTCTGTGACTCTCCTTTTTATGGGCACCGTCTATCAAGATTGTGTTACACAAACCTGTTTGCTTTTGATGGTTTGGGTGAACTTAGTACTTCCTCATGTTCTTTTCACTTTTTATGAACTGCATATTTGATTAACATGACATGGAAAACTTACTTTTTCTGTTTGAGTGGATAACATTTGCATGCTTTTCATGCAGCTTTCGCTGACATGCTGTCAGCCTTGTAATTTAAACAAAAAGTAGTTTCTTCAAGTTAGATTCAATGTAAAGTTTCTCACCGTCTTCTGTTTTGTCTACCTAACCCCAGGGAAGAGTGCGAAGCATCACTCTATTGTGAAATGCAGTTCCTGTAAACATGACCAAGTCATCACTGCAGGAACTTGTTATAACATTTCTAAGCCCTAGAATGTGGTAACGCACATTTAGAGTTGCTTCTCTATTTGTTTAAAATGCAAATGATCACCCGGGAAGTGTCATGCTACCTTCACGGTACTGGATGGCACCAAAAATAAATGGTCAGGTAGAGGTTTTGTCAGTTATGTAATGCTGCCTCCTTTTTCGTTGGTGATCTTTCTCTTTTGTTGTAGTGGAGTTATCATATTTTTGACACTTGATATGGGCACCGCTTGTGTGGATAGTATGCGAGAATATTTGTTTTTACGGGTGAGTCAGAGAGTTCAAGATTAACTTGGGATTTTCAATAAGGAAGGAAAACCCTATACTTTGCTTTGTTTGTCAAAGAACAAGACTCTTTTTTTTTTTTTTTTTTTACATTAAGGTAATTTATGTCAAGCCTTGACTGCTTTTTTTGAGATTTTCTTGCAGTGGAAACTTTTTAATTCCTCATGTTCTTTGCTTCAGGTTTTCTGGCTTAGCGCTCATGTTCCCTGGGGCAAAGGAATTTTTTTCATAAACTTGTTAAGACAGATGATCTTCATTGTTATTATAGAAACATGTGACATGAAATTAGAAGTCAGCAAGACAAACTAAAACACATTTTTGTCACTGTTGACTTCAAGTGACTGTGAAAAAAGAGGAAATGTAGTTACACCAGGGGTTTGTGAATTTGTGGCTTTTTCATATCTTAAAAAATAATAATTTGACTCTTCTGTTTGTTGTGTTTGGGAAACAGAAGCCGCATTTCAACAGAAATGGTTCAGATAAGTTGTTAATACATGACAACGAGCACAATAATGTAAGTATTTGTGTGTGTGTGTGTGTGTATTTTTCAAAAGGCTTATAAATTATACAGAATGAGTTTTTGTTTGAAAGTAAAAATGTGCACAGTTTCCTGTGATGGGTAGGTTTAGGGGTAGGGGTAGTGTAGGGGGATAGAAAATATGGTTTGTACATTATAAAAATCATTACGCCTATGGAATGTCCCCACAATTCACAAAAACATACCTGTGTGTGTGTGTGTGCTTTATATGATTTATGAGGACACAAATTTGTATAATGACATGCGTATTACACTGGTATTACAACGTAAACATGGTTAAAATGGCTTAAAAACATACTAAATGTTTTATTAGAAATGTAAAAATGCAGAAAGTTTTCTGTGATTGGTAGGTTTAGTGTAGTGTTAGTAGAATATACATTTTGTACAGTATAAAAAACATTATGCCTGTGGATTGTCCTCATAATGATAGTTGCACCAACGTGTGTGTGTGTGTGTTTTGTTGTTTAGTGTACTTTTAGATATCAAAGGACATTTAGTATTAGGGAAAATACAAGTATTTGCAAGGTTGCAAAATATTAGGCTCTGTTTACACCTGGTATTAAAGGGTTAGTTCACCCAAAAATGAAAATAATGTCATTTATTACTCACCCTCATGTCGTTCCACACCCGTAAGACCTTCGTTCATCTTCAGAACACAAATTAAGATATTTTTGTTGAAATCCGATGGCTCAGTGAGGCCTGCGTTCACAGCAATGACATTTCCTCTCTCAAGATCCATAAAGGTACTAAAAACATATTTAAAACAGTTCATGTGACTACAGTGGTTCAACCTTAATATTATAAAGCGACGAGAATACTTTTTGTGCGCCAGAAAACCAAAATAACGGCTTTTTAACAATATGGTGATGGGCCGATTTCAAAACACTGCTTTGGAGCTTTTCGTTGTCATTGCTGTGAGTGGAGGACTCACTGAGCCATCGGATTTAATTAAAAATATCTTAATTTGTGTTCTGAAGATGAATGAAGGCCTTACGGGTGTGGAACGACATGAGGGTGAGTAATAAATGACATTATTTTCATTTTTGGGTGAACTAACCCTTTAAGATGCAAGTAGACGAGGGAGACACATTCCCGTTTACACATGGTCAGTCTCTTTTGTGGACTTTCAACAACTTCTGTCCTTTTTTCTTTGATGGCAGGGTCTATGGGTGGATAATGTATGGGCTTTTTCGGATCTTTAGATTTAATAGATGAAATTGAGAGTGCAAATTAATGTACTCTGCTGTTTAAATGTTTGGGGTCGGTATGATTTTTCTTTTTGTGAAAGAAATTAATACTTTCATTTAACAATTATGGATTATATTGATCAAAAGTGACAGTAAAAGACATTTATAATGTTATAAAAAAATCTATTTCAAATAAATGCTGTTCTTTTAAACTTTTTAATTTACTAAATTTTAATTCCTGAAAAAAAGAAAGCATTATGGTTTCTACAGAAATATTAAGCAGCACAACTGTTTTCAACATTAATAATCAGAAATGTTTCTTGAGCAGCAAATCATCATATTAGAATGATTTCTGAAGGATCATGTGACACTGAAAGCTAGAGTAATGATGCTGAAAATTCAGTTTTCCATTACAGGAATAAATAACATTTTAAAATTATAATAATATTTCACAATGCTGCTGTTTTTATTGTATTTCTGATCAAATGCAGCCTTGATGAGCATAAGAGAATAAAACATCATTAAGAAAATCAGAAACATTACAAAATCATACACACCTCAAACTTTTGAATGGTAGTGTAAGAAAAAACCCAATCACAAATCATATGCAAATTTTAGATTGACCTCATAGCTGTTCCAGTGTGAAAAATGAGCACTCTATCAGTGTTCGTTAATGGGAGATTTTCAAACTTTAATATTAAATTTCTTAAAAAGTGTGATGAAAACAGTAAAAAAAAAAATAAAGCGGCTTGAAAGTACTATTAAAAGAAACTGTATATTTGAGATGATGTAACTGGTTACCACTTATAGATTTTTTTCACTATTTTTAATGAGCTTTAAGGTTTTTGCAGTTCACTAAATAGTCAAAATACTAATATTAGTTTATAAAGTGTGTAACATTTGTACAAAAAATGTTGCTTAAATTTTAATTGTAACATGTGACACTGCTGTCACTGTTTGAAATGTCATGTCAGCTATCCAGATAGAGTATAGCATTTGAATGACCCATATGAAAGCTTGTTTTTTTTTTTTTTTTTTTAAATCAGAATCTGGACATGAGGACAGAGACAGCTGGAGTTAGTGAGCATCAGAGGGAAACTCAGAGAACATATCTGCTCACTATATTCCTAAAGGAGGGACGTGGACTAGTCATTAGAGACCGATGCGGTGAGTGTCAAATATCTGTGTATAAGCACAACACACCCTGAAGCACTACACACATTTTAATAGCAATCAGTGGTCTTTGTATTGGTGCTTATTTGTTAAGGTGCAGCCTTCAGTGGGATTGTAGTGTAGGTGACGTGTGTATTTTTGTCATTAAAATACTTCTTCCTTCCTGAGTTTACAGTGTAGAGACAAATGTAAATAAGCTTTCAAAACATTGCTCTGTTTGAGAGGTCTGACATGTCTACTTCTGACTTGGCGTGAGTTCAAGGCAGGACTATTTCTAATAAGCCGTTCAGCAGGGAATTTACTTATTTGTCTGAAAAGTCAGGGATTAGAAACTCATTATTTTCAAATCATTATTTTTGCAATTCAGTTGTGTGCCAGTGATGGCACAGACATGACTCTCTTGACCTTTAAAGGTGCATTAAGCGATTTCTGAGAAACTCTGTTGATATTTGAAATCGACACCCAAACAAACATACCCCTCCCTTATTTGCTCTGCACCCCAAATAGCAAACACGCAATGCAACACATTCAACCTCTAAAGCCTCATTCAGACTGTCAGTCCCAATCCGATTTTTGTGCATATCCGATTGGAATCTGATTTTGTTTATTAAATGTAAATAAACATAACTGCAAAAAAATCACATGAAATGCGTTATAGCTCAAAATGGATTTTGTATTTATGTGGTTTGAAATCCCATTCAAATCACATTTCTGTCATGACAACTCTAGTTTGCATGGTAATGGGAATGACAACCTTGATATATTTAGCCTTGGCGAATATACAGGTGCTGGTCATATAATTAGAATATAATCAAAAAGTTGATTTATTTCACTAATTCCATTCAAAAAGTGAAACTTGTATATTATATTCATTCATTACACACAGACTGATATATTTCAAATGTTTATTTCTTTTAATTTTGATGATTATGACTGACAACTAAGGAAAATCCCAAATTCAGTATCTCAGAAAATTAGAATGTTACTTAAGACCAATACAAAGAAAGGATTTTTAGAAATCTTGGCCAACTGAAAAGTATGAACATGAAAAGTATGAGCATGTACAGCACTCAATACTTAGTTGGGGCTCCTTTTGCCTGAATTACTGCAGCAATGCGGCGTGGCATGGAGTCGGTCAGTCTGTGGCACTGCTCAGGTGTTATAAGAGCCCAGGTTGCTCTGATAGTGGCCTTCAGCTCTTCTGCATTGTTGGGTCTGGCATATCGCATCTTCCTCTTCACAATACCCCATAGATTTTCTATGGGGTTAAGGTCAGGCGAGTTTGCTGGCCAATTAAGAACAGGGATACCATGGTCCTTAAACCATGTACTGGTAGCTTTGGCACTGTGTGCAGGTGCCAAGTCTTGTTGGAAAATGAAATCTGCATCTCCATAAAGTTGGTCAGCAGCAGGAAGCATGAAGTGCTCTAAAACTTCCTGGTATACGGCTGGGTTGACCTTGGACCTCAGAAAACACAGTGGACCAACACCAGCAGATGACATGGCACCCCAAACCATCACTGACTGTGGAAACTTTACACTGGACCTCAAGCAACGTGGATTGTGTGCCTCTCCTCTCTTCCTCCAGACTCTGGGACCCTGATTTCCAAAGGAAATGCAAAATTTACTTTCATCAGAGAACATAACTTTGGACCACTCAGCAGCAGTCCAGTCCTTTTTGTCTTTAGCCCAGGAGAGACGCTTCTGACGCTGTCTGTTGTTCAAGAGTGGCTTGACACAAGGAGTGCGACAGCTGAAACCCATGTCTTGCATACGTCTGTGCGTAGTGGTTCTTGAAGCACTGACTCCAGCTGCAGTCCACTCTTTGTGAATCTCCCCACATTTTTGAATGGGTTTTGTTTCACAATCCTCTCCAGGGTGCGGTTATCCCTATTGCTTGTACACTTTTTTTTTACCACATCTTTTCCTTCCCTTCGCCTCTCTATTAATGTGCTTGGACACAGAGCTCTGTGAACAGCCAGCCTCTTTTGCAATGACCTTTTGTGTCTTCTTTTCACAATATTCTAATTTTCTGAGATACTGAATTTGGGATTTTTCTTAGTTGTCAGTTATAATCCTCAAAATTAAAAGAAATAAACAGAAATGTATCAGTCTGTGTGTAATGAATGAATATAATATACAAGTTTCACTTTTTGAATGGAATTAGTGAAATAAATCAACTTTTTGCTGATATTCTAATTATATGACCAGCACCTGTATCTGCTACACTGCTGTTGCTTTTGGTTATTGCTGCTGCTGCTGGTTATTATTTCAGCTGCTGCTGTTGTTATTGCTGCTGCTGATTATTATTGCTGTTGCTGCTTTTGGTTATTGCTGCTGCTGCTGCTGTTGTTATTGGTGCTGCTGCTGATTATTATTATTACTGCTGCTGTTTTTGGTTATTGCTGCTGCTGTTGGTTATTATTGCTGCTGCTCTTGCTGCTGCTGCTTTTGGTTATTGCTGCTGCTGCTGGTTATTATTGCTGCTGCTGCTGTTTTTTTGGTTATAGCTGCTGCTGCTGATTATTATTGCTGTTGCTGCTTTTGGTTATTGCTGCAGCTGCTGCTGTTGTTATTGGTGCTGCTGCTGCTTTTGGTTATTGCTGCTGCTGTCGGTTATTATTTCTGCTGATGCTGCTGTTGCTGCTGCTGTTGGTTATTATTCCCGCTGCTGCTATTATTGCTGCTGCTTTTGGTTAATGCTGCTGTTGTTGGTTATTATTCCCGCTGCTGCTGCTATTATTGCTGCTGCTGCTTTTGGTTAATGCTGTTGCTGTTGGTTATTATTTCCGCTGCTGCTGTTATTTCTACAGCTGCTGTTGGCTATTGCTGCTGCTGCTTATTGCTGCTGCTGCTTTTGGATATTGCTGCTGTTGGTTATTATTTCGGCTGCTACTGCTGCTGGTGGTTATTGCTGCTGCTGCTGCTGCTGTTGGTTTTTGCTGCTGCTGCTGCTGCTTATTGCTGCTGCTGCTGCTTTTGGTTATTGCTGCTGCTGTTGGTTATTATTTCGGCTGCTGCTGCTGGTGGTTATTATTGCTGCTGCTGTTGGCTATTGCTGCTGCTGTTATTGCTGCTGCTGCTGCTGCTGTTGGTCATTGCTGCTGCTGCTGTTGGTTATTGCTGCTGCTGTTTGTTATTGCTGCTGCTGCTGCTGCTGCTGCTGTCAGCTGTGCCCTATAGAGAATAATGTGACTGCAAGCAGGTTGAGTTAAAGACTTACTAACCTGCGGCATCTAATGTTTCATGACAGATCTTTGTATTTCTGGAAATCCTTTTCATTCAAACTGCTCTAATTGTATTTTGGCGTGGTTCACATCACTTTCTCCGCCACGTAGAACGTAAACATGTCAGACATTCGTCAGATACCTGAGTTTTGCTTTGGTTGTCTCATCTGCGATAACACCAGAACATGTGCATTGCTTTCATACTTCAGACAACATTCTTCCCAGTACATACAAACCTGTCTGCAGCCACACCTGCATAAATGCAAGGCACACCTTGAACTATGACTATTGACATTTAAGACAGAAACGGACAGACAAGTGGGAACTAGGATGTGCATTGGTATACTTTCTCTTTCCAAGTTTATTTACTGCTGTTTATTGCGTCTGTATTGCGTCATTGCTACGTGGCTCATTGAACAAGCTCTTTTCCTGTTTACCAGTCTGTGTATTTTGCTTTAATTTCATGATTTGTGGCCGTAGGCCTCTTAAGCTTTTTCAGAGCTGTCCTGTTGGCATGTTTTCTCAAGAAGATGAAAGATCTTAATTGATCCTCCTTTACCAGAATTAAGAAAAACACTGTTAGAAAGATGAAGATAGTGTTACTGACCTTATTCCACCATTTGTTTATTGGCGGTGTCTTTTTTACGATAGAGCAGCTTAAGGTTATACAGTCAGTATTTGCATATTATAGTCAGTGTTTGCACACATGCCCTTATTGTTGATTATATATTCGCCGTTTTAAAGTCAACATGAATTGCTGATTGCAGCTCATTTTACTTCTGTACAGAATATTCTGTAAACAGGACATTCAAATATATACTACGTTCAAATGTTTGGTTTGCGGTTAATTAATGTTTTGAAAGGAGTCCCTTATGCTCACCAAAGCTGATCAAAATACTGTAATATTGTGAAATATTATTACAATTTAAAAGAAAAGTTTTCTATTTGAATATATTTTAAAATGTGATTCATTCCTGTGATTAAAACTGAATTTTCAGCATCATTACTCCAGTCTTCAGTGTCACATGATCCTTCAGAGATCATTCTAATATGATGATTTGCTGTTCAAGAAACATTTTTATTATAGATGCTGAAAACAATTGTGCTGCTTCATGTTTTTTAGGATTCTTTGATAAATAGAAAGTTCAAAAGAACAACATTATTTGTTTATTTTTTCAGCATTTATCTTTACTGTCACTTGATCATTGCAATGTGTCTTTGCTGAATAAAAGTATTTTTTTTTTTTATTCTCCACCCCAGACTTTTCAAAACAAGACCAGGGACTTTAAAGTGTAGTGGATGAAGGGGCAAATAAGGGAGCAACTGAGGACTTGCACAAACTTACTAAATGCTGCCCTCTACTGGTCCAACAGGGTTATCAGGCAGCTAGGCAGGTTGCTTAGGATCTTTTTTGCAGCCTTATTGAAGCCCCTATTTGATCCATCATTTTGCAGCTGACACTACCAGAGGTAGTTACATTACAAACTTTTCTTTCTCTTTTAAAATAATAGTCTTTCCCGGAAGCGGGCTGGTTTTGCGTCATGCACTGATGTTGCATTTAAGTATTAACCACATCCTTGTCAGAGGCAAACCCACACATATGACTACACTAGCTGAGTTTACTGCACATGACTGCAGGGAAAACAGTTGGGAGTGCACTTGCATGAAGTATTCAGAGTTCTCTGAAAGGCTATGAAAAAATATTGTACAGTACCTTCCCTAGAGTCTTTTTTAATATATAATCTTGAAGGAACACTTGGGTTACATATTTATATCAATGACACATTGCAATGTCTGAGTTGGCAGATTTTTAAAAACCTTCTGTAAGTACTAATGTTCCAATTTTGCCTTCTTTGGTTTCAATGGTAACAACAGTCAAGTGATATAACCATCAAGTAAAATGTAATATCACATTTCTTTACACACTGAATATACACATGAGTGTATGCATCTTAATCATTATTTTTATTAACATTTTTTAAATTAAGACACATTTTTGTATGCATTTCTTAATTGTGCATATGATTTTTAGGGGTGTATTCCTTTTGACAGTTGGCAACTTTAACTAACTTATTGAGCCATAAAAGGTCATATTACTTGACCCTCTATGGACACACTGATGCTTGAGTTGCCTTTGGCTAGTAAATGTTTTAGTTTACTTGCCAGACTTTAGATGGAATGCAAGAACAATGCAATTAAAAAAAAAATCTACATAAATATAAAATATAAATTTCAAACACTAAAAGATACAAATTAAATAAACATTGCTTTTCAGGTTTTTCAAGAGGTACAGAAATTGAATAAAGTAATCAAATGTAAAATAACACTGCATGGTTTTCACTGTATAAATAAAATATAGATTAATCCTTATTAAAGTTGTTCAGTCAAGAGCATTGACTGTTTTTTGTTTTGTTTTTGTTTTTTTGCAGAGTCTGTTGTTTGATTAACATTGAAAACACATGCAGCAGCAGGAATATTAGGCTGCTGTCCCTTTAAGTCTAATGCACAATATACTGTTACACACAGCATAGTTACATAACTGACTGTGTTTACTTGCAAGATGGGCATTTTGACATAATTTTGTGTGAAATTGTCTGTTCAAGTGCAAGATGTGAAAGAGAGGTACTCACATGCTGTCAGATGCGGCTGGGCTTGTGCTTCCGATGTGGGCGTGCACAAAACGTCTCACACCGCGCACGTTGGACATTTGCATCTTTCTGCGATTGAACATTTAAATTGGCTTAAAATGCGCGCAAATGATAAACTTTTATGATGAAGCAGCACTGGTCCGATCGGAAGAGTGACAGTTCTGTCAATGAGCCCTGCATCTGCTCTCTCTTTCTCTCATGTTGAGTGCGCAAGTAAAAGAAAGCGACAGAGGGCGCTCTCATCCAAGCGACAGTGTGTAAACCTCAGCAGGCAATAAAAACTCATTTTTTTGGCCTCTAACTCGGTTATAGGCATCTGAAATCTTACAATTTACTAGCCATTGGCTAAAAGGCATTTTTAGTCGCCTCTTGTGAAATTTGGTTGCATATGCGAGTGATTTACTCTCAATGTAGAGGGTTGTTACTTAATGTGATATTACCATATCATGAGGGTTTACAGGGGTTCTCTCTGTGATGTCATTTCCTGTTTTATGGTTTTGTTGATGGCCTGCATGCACTGATCAAAATGACTAGATTGCTCATGTCATCATTCGAGTGAAGCCACCGCGCCGCCATATTGGTATTCCCTAGTATTCCCTCACGTTCTATTGAATTGATAGGAAATCATCTGATTTTAATGAGAAAACATTACCTAAGAAGTCAGCGTTTTTATATCTGAAGTCTCCCTGTGCATTCTTACAATGCAAACTTCCTCAACATTTATATGGTCATTTGTTTAAAGTCAGGAATATGTTCATTTATATAGATAAGTGCCTGTATGTTGGTTATACCATGTTTTGTCAACAAAAGTTAAATATTAGTGATATTTTAAAGTGAAACTGCAATAAAAATAACTAAAAAAGTCTAATCATTCATTTGGCAAATTATCTATAATTTACACCACATTTTTTACTTTATACCCGAACCCCATAAACAATATCAAAATTTTCATTCAGAAAATGAACAGTCATCTAGACATGTATTCAAGTCATTGTCTGTAGGAACTGCATTTTAACCAAATTCATTTATATTTCGCAAAAAATAAAAATGAGCAACAGGTCCCTGACCTTTAATACATGATGTAATGACTATAGCTCAGAAATATTTAAGCAAATTTGCAGGTGGTTAGTAAAAAAAAACTTCTGTCTCCATAGGCACAAGTGATCCATATGTGAAGTTCAAACTGGATGGGAAGACCTTGTACAAAAGTAAAGTGGTGTATAAGAATCTCAACCCTGTCTGGAATGAGTCCTTCTCCTTCCCGATCCGCAACCTGGACCAGAAACTCTTCATCAAGGTACATGTTTACTTTGCTGTGGCATAAATGCGTTAACTTTGTGATATATGTGCTATGTTGGTACATTAAACAGTCGCATCCATCGATTATTCAGGTTTACGATCGAGATCTGACAACGGATGACTTCATGGGGTCCTGCGGTGTTGTGCTGAATCAACTGGAACTTGAAAAGTAAGTCAATCTGAAATGTTTGTGTTCAAGGTAAAACCAAAAGTTTGGTGTCTAAAGCTTTTGTTCTGTCTGTTCGACAGGACCAGCGAGATGGTGCTTCCACTGGACGACCCCAACAGCCTGGAGGACGATATGGGGGTCATAGTCATCGATATCTGTTTATCTGTGAGGGACGGCAAAAACAAAAAAAATGTAAGCGACTAATTGAATTTAAAGAGAATTTCAACAACTAGCTAACTAAACGTTTGCTACCTATGTGTTCACATTATTTGTTTCTGTTATGAAGAAATGGGTCCAGAGGAAAACAAGGAGCCTGACGGTGAGAAGGATTAGTTTTGAATGACATCTAATCTCTTACTAATCATTTCTTGGTTCTTGGGTGGTTGTGTCAACACTCTCTCATGACTTTATCCAAATACTTCCTGTAATAATATTTTCAAAGCAAATGATTCCTCAAACAATGATGTCTGTATGTTAAAGTATTAGTTCACTTTCAAATGACTTCCTTGTTTCTGACAAAGGCAATATGAGAAATATTAATAAATATCCTGACGCATCTGTGCTTTATAATGGCAGTATGCGTTACCAAACGAGTATGAGCTGAAGAAAGTGCCTCCATCCACATTCATCCATCGTAAACATATTCCACGCAGCTCCGGAGGGTTAATAAAGGCCTTGGGGTAATTTTCATTTGAAAGTGAACTAATCCTTAAATGTGCATGCAAAGACAATGAAGATTAAAGCAATCTGAAATTCACTACCAATATAACAGTGGTTCTCAACTTGATTGTATTAATTTGTTTTGCACATCAAATGGTGGCCAAAATGTTTTTTATTTTTTTTATTTTGATGGTTTCCTGCTCTCGGCAGCCAATAATGGAACACAGAAAAAATTTGCAAAAAATTTGTAATTATTTTAGTCTGAGTTATGCCGCCTTATATCTTGCATAATATTTTTTATGGTTTTTGAGAATGAGGCCATGCCGCCCAACCTGACCATGCTGGCATCAGCCTAACTTGACTAGCTTCTACCAAGTGAGTTTAATCGGAAGCATGACCTGTGATGTCATTAACTAAAGATATATAAAGTGTTTTTTCCCCTTCAATTTTAAAAGTTGATAAGTCTGTTTATTTAGCTAGATTAACTAGGCTTGACATGTGTTTGTCCTTCGGTCATTCACTTGTCCGTGTAAAAAAAAAAAAAAAAAAAAAAAAAAAAAAAAAAAAGTTGTTTGTCCAGAAAAAATAGGATTTTTTGTCTGGTTTATTCTGAAGCAATATTCTCATTAGTGTTCAATCAGCTTTGACATATTTAAAGGGGTGGTTGATTATGATTTCACTTGTTTAACTTTAGTTAGTGTGTAATCTGCAAAGTTACAACACTCAAAGTTCAATGCAAAGGAAGATATTTTCTTTTAAAGAATGAGCTGTTTAAGAACTACAACAAACGGCTGGTAGGGACTACAACGAACTTCTTCCTGGGTTAGTGACATCACAAACCCCAAAATTTACATAAACCCCGCCCCCGAGAACACGCAACAAAAGGGGTGAGGCCATGTTGGGCTGCTTTAGAGAAGAGGAAGAGTTGTAGTAGAGTGTTGTTATCATGCCGTCATTTTACACCGGACTGCTTCACAAACGAGGGACAATTCAACGCTGGATTTGCACAAAAGATTAACATGACGGCACATGCTAGTCGATGAGTTGAATCAGCTCCACAGCAACTACATAAATTTATCCACTAACCATTCAGAAACGTCCAGTTTCATTCTAAAAGTTGTAACTTCTTCCTGAGTCTCTCCATCAGTGTCGACTCCGGTTTGAACAATGTAAGGCTGAACACCGTTACTGACAATCCTCATTTTGTCTGTGTGAGATTCTCCAGCTTTGTTGTTGTTGAGCAACCAAAGCGTGAGCTGTTAAAGCTCCGCCCTCTTCTGGAAAAGGGGGCCAGGAGCAGCAGCTCATTTGCATTTAAAGGGACACACACTAAAATGCCATGTTTTTGCTCACACCCAAATAGACGTTTTAATTGGGCTACTTGTCCAGTTTAAAAAAATCCACTTGTCCCGGACAAGCGTTAATGTTTAGCCCTGCATTTGAATTATTTGCATTTAGAATTATTTTTCCCTGCAACCCACCAGTTGAGAACCACTACGATTATAGTATCCAGAAACTTTGCATAAGAGTTCTCAATATCACATCCCAATATTTTTACTGATCCTCAGGGAAGTACAAGAGAGCAGAACAGACGTCTCACAGAGTCACTAAAGAAGAGTCAACTCTGGACCGGCGTCTTTACTATCACTCTGGTGGAGGGGCGGGACTTGCCACTGGATGGACAGGGCGATGTGTTTGTTCGCTTCAAACTGGGAGATCAGAAATATAAAAGCAAGGTACTTGTATGACCTGTTCAGCTCTTCGCTGATGTAGTTACGAACTCTTTAACATCATATAAACATTACAGATTTAAAAAGCAATTCAATTAGCAATGCAGTTTTTCTGCTGTAAAGGCTATAAGTTTGCTTTCATTTTCACAGAATCAAGTGAAGAAGATCAACACACAATGGAGAGAAAAGTTTGACTTCAACCAGTTCCCTGATGGGTCCAGTATTCTCGAGATTGAAGTGGTGGGAAAAGAGGGACGGAAAAATGAGGAATGTTACGGACAGTGAGTTCAAGAAATCTTCAAGAAATGTTAAAAATAAAATAAGTTCTATTGAGTCGGCATAATCTCAATCACATCTGAAAATAATGTTGTTTTTCAGAGTTTATAGTTAGCACTAAAGTGGAAGCATCAGGCAAATAAATATATGTTAAAATGCATGTTCTTTCTAAAGTATTGCCACAAGACTTACATTAATATACATTGTGGCTTAGTTTGTCCAAAGTTATACAGTGTCCAATATTTCTACTCCTGCCATGACTATATAAAATCAGTCAATGCACATTGTAAGGATACAAGGATATTTTGTACATTAAAATAAAATTATAACTATAGTAAATGCACAACTAGCTGTTATATATATACACTGTCGTTTAAAAATGTGGCATCACACTTTTTTTTTTTTTTTGAAAGAAAGAAATTATTACTTTTATTCAGCAAGGATGTAATAAATTGATCAAAAGGGACAGTAAAGACTTATTTATATTCATATTTTAAATAAACATTGTTCTTTTGACCTTTCTAATCAACGAATCCTGGGGAGAAAAATATATATCACGATTTCCACTTTTTTTTTATTAAGCAGCACAACTGTTTTCAACATTGATAATAATCATGAATGTTTCTCGAGCAGCAAATAATCATATTAGAATGATTTCTGAAGGATCATGTGACACTGAAGACTGGAGTAATGATGCTGAAAATTCAGCTTTGATCACAGGAATAAATTAAATTTTTTGATCAAATAAATGCAGTCTTGGTGAGCAGAAAAGACTTCTTTCAAGAACATTCAAAATTACCAACCCAAACTGTTGTAAACGCTTATAAACCTAGTTACACCTCAAATAATTTCAAATCATATTCTTCATAATTAATGTAAGTGGTTTAACAAAAATACTTTAGTTTAGGGTCCAATTCTCACTATTAACTAACTATTAACTATGACTTTTGCCTCAATAAACTCGTAATTACTGCTCATTAGTAGTTAGTAAGGTAGTTGTTGAGTTTGTTGGGTAGGATTAAGGGATGTAGAATATAATCATGCAGAATAAGGCATTAATATGTGCTTTATAAGTACTAATAAACAGCCAATATCTTAGTAATATGCATGCTAATAAGCAACTAGTTCATAGTGAGAATTGGACCCTAAACTAAAGTGTTACCAATTGAAATTACTGAAATCATTCCTGTGGTAATCAACATTTATGCCACAAATGCTGTCGAGAAAGAGCTTAACTTGAATTAATCTCAGAACATTAAACTCAAAAGACTTTCTCACGGAATGAATTTCCTGCTTGTAAAGACTGGTTTTGTGTTTAAGGCCTTTTGTGTCTGTGTGCACATTTGCAGGAATGAGATCAACTTGTCCGGGCTTCCACTGAACAAATCCACACTGTTTACATGTGAGCTGGACCCGAGCAGAGGCAAGCTGGTGTTCCTCGTCACTCCCACTCCCTGCACTGGAGCTTCCATCACGGATCTCGTCGCCCCTCCACTGGAAGAGCCTCATGAGAGAGACAATATGCTGGTTAAATATGTATGTTAATCCTCCCACTCTACCGCAGTACTTCTTTATGCATAGTACACAGTGTATTCTGCATATGGTAATTTTTTTTTAATGTGTATAACAATAATCCTGATCCCTCTTAAAAAAATATCTTGGCAGAGTATCAAGAACTCCCTGAAGGACATGAGAGATGTTGGTTTTCTTCAGGTTAAAGTGATCAAGGCCACTGACCTTATGGCTGCTGATCTAAATGGTATTATTTATTATTTGTTGATTACACAAAGAGCTTTTTTTAGTTGCGAGCATCAACAGCCACATTCATCGGATCTTCTGTGTATTTTTAGGAAAGAGTGATCCATTTTGTGTCCTGGAATTGGGAAACAACCGACTACAGACCCACACCATATACAAAACCCTCAACCCTGAGTGGAATAAAGTCTTTACTTTGTCAGTATCACCATAACTGTATTAATGTACACTACCGTTCAAAACTTTAGGGTCAGTAAGATATATATATATTTTTTTAAAGAAATTAATTCTATGTATTCTGCAAAGGATGCATTAAATAAAAATTACAGTAAAGACATGTATAAGGTTACAGAACTTTATTTCAAATAAATGCTATTCTTTCTAACTTTTTTCAACTTTGATAATAATAAAAAAAATGTTTCTTGAGCAGCAAATCATCATATTAGAATGATTTCTGAAGGATCATGTGACACTGAAGACTGGAGTAATAATGCTGAAAACTCAGCTTTGGTCACAGGAATAAACTATATTTTAAAATATATTAAAATAGAAAACAGTTATTTTAAATTGTAATAATATTTCACAGTATTACTGTTATTAATGAATTTTTCCTTGGTGGAAACATCTTACAGACCCCAAACTTTTAAACAGTAATACTCTATATTTTCAAGTATATCGAATTAATAGTGACATTTATTGAATTTCTCTTCACGAGCAGCCCAGTAAAAGACATTCATGAAGTTCTGGAAGTGACTGTGTTTGATGAGGATGGCGACAAAGCCCCAGATTTCTTGGGGAAGGTGGCTCTTCCTTTACTTTCAGTAAGCGCAGAATATTGACATTCTTCTTTGCATTGAGAGCAAAACGTCTTAATTGATTAGAATTGATATATTAAGATGTTTGAATTTAGTTCAATGTTTCTTGTTGCAACAGATACGTAACGGTCAGCAGGTTGCTTGTCCTCTGAGGAAAGAGAACTTGGGAGGACTGTCTAAAGGAGCCATAATACTGGAGCTGGAAGTCATCTACAATTCTGTGAGTCTTGACAGATTATGCCTTTAATCTATAGCTCAATTAGTCTTTCTTAGTATTTAATTTAGCACAAAACCTAAATTATATTTACCTATTATCTTTGAATGAACTTCAATTCATGCACTACTACACACTACAATATGACTTCAGTTTATGTGCAATAGATGTAAATTTCAGAGTGCAATATATACATTTAAATATGCAATATACATATTCAGTGTGTAATGTCTAAGTAAATAATTTATTAATAATTGTTAGGCAATATATTTATGCATAATATTTTATATATGTATGTATTATGTGTACAGTGCTCAGCGTAAATGAGTACACCCCCTTTGAAAAGTAACATTTTAAGCAATATCTCAATGAACACTAAAACAATTTACAAAATGTTGACAAGTTTTATATAGCATCTGTTTAACTTATAACATGAAAGTAAGGTTAATAATATAACTTGGAGAACAACATTTTCAGTTTTACTCAAATTAGGGTGATGCAAAAATGAGTACACCCCACTGAAAGTCTCTGGAGCAAAGCTAAATTTTGACTACAAATGTCTAATTTAACAAGAATTCAACCACAGGAGAGTCTAATTATTCATTACACAGGTGTCCAGCAGACAGTTGACTATAAAAGGGTGTTAAAAATCCTTCCCATTTCATTCTGTCAGCAATGGCACCACATGAAAGAGAAATGTCACAAGACCTGAGAAAGAAAATAATTTCTTTACACCAGAAAGGTGAAGTCTACAAGAAGATCAGCAAAGCTTTACTTATCAGTCAGAATACTGTAGCAAAAGTGGTACAAAAATTTTAAAAAGATGGAACTGCGACCATCTGACAGAGACGTCCAGGTGGTCCACGGAAGTTAACACCTCGACAGGAGCGTCTTCTGATGAGAAGGGTTGAAGAAAATCGGCATACAAGTTCACTGCAGTTATCTAAAGAAGTAGAAAGCCAAACTGGGGTGACTATTTCCCGTGACACAATACGGCGTACACTGCAGGGAATGGCATGCATGGGTGCCGTCCATGAAAGAATCCTCTCCTAAAGCCCAGGCACAAAAAAGCCCGCCTAGAGTTTGCCAGAGCCCACGCTGACAAAGATGAAGACTACTGGGACTCTATACTCTGGAGTGATGAGACCAAGATAAATGTTTTTGGAACTGTATGGCATCGCAAAGGTGAGGAATACAAAGAAAAATGCATGGTGCCTACAGTGAAACATGGTGGTGTCAGTGTCCTCATGTGGGGCTGCATGAGTGTTGCTGGTGTCGGGGAGCTGCATTTTATTGATGGCATCATGAATTCACAGATGTACTGCTCTATACTGAAAGAGAAGATGCTACCATCACTCCGTGCCCTTGGTCGTTGTGCACTTTTCCAACATGACAATGATCCTAAACACACATCTAAGACCACTGCTGGATTTCTGAAGAAGAACAGGGTGAAAGTGATTCAGTGGCTCCTGATCTGAACCCAATCGAACACCTATGGGGAATTCTGAAGAGACAAGTTGAGCATCACTCTCCATCCAGCATCCAGTCTCTAAAAGAGCTCATTCTTGAAGAATGGAAAAAGATAGATGTTGCAAAATGTTGCCAACTTGTTCATTCCATGTTGAGAAGACTTGGTGCTGTCATTAAAAATCATGGAGGCCATACAGAGTACTAGATGTAGTAGTTTTTGTTGTGGGGCGTACTCATTTTTGCATCAAACTAATTTGAGTAAAATTGAAAATTTTGTTCTCTAAGTTATATTATTAACCTTACTTTCATGTTATAAGTTAAACAGATGCTATATAAAACTAAGTCTTGTCAACATTTTGGAAATTGTTTTTGTGTTCATTGAGATATTGTTTAAAATGTTACTTTTCAAAGGGGGTGTACTCATTTACGCTGAGCACTGTGTGTGTATATATATATATAATTACACACACACACACACACACACACACACACACACACACACACACACACACAAACACACACACACACACACACACACGGTGTACTTCTTTCTATATGCTTTTAATTCTTAAATATTTACTTTTTTTGTTTATATACAGTATAAGTGTCTTTTGCTCTCTAAAAGATTTGCCACTCCAAATTTCACTGTATTGTGTTCAATGACAATAAAGCCATCTTACTTACATAATATGAGAAAAAAAGTTGAGCTCAGATAAATTTTCAGCACCTGATGTATGTTCTTGTGCAAATAAATTATCTGTGAAATTTTTAATATGTTTAGATATTGGGTATATTTTTAGTGTTTGTTTGATCAATGTTTTGACCAGGTCAAAGCAAGCATTAGGACCTTCATGCCTAGAGAACAGAAGTTTCTTGAGGACAATGCCAAGTTTTCTAAAAAGGTATGACGTTCAGAGTCTCTATAGCTGGGTTTTCAAATCAAAGACAGTGGGCCTCCCTTTTGACATAATGGCGCCTCCCCACCCCCCAATATTTACTCATTTTCAATAGCGATCAGTGCATCGAGAGCGCTGCGCACACAGGGTTTGTTTGCGTATAAATAATAACACTCTCATCTCCTCATCCATCAAAACTTTACTAGCTTAACAACATGATTTACTTTATCCAACTGAGAGATGTAGTTTGCGTATCATAGGCTCATGCAGCGGTTGGGTGTTTTGAGCTGCCGTTCAGTCTGTATTTCACAGCACGATGAGAAATGGCTTGGGCTGCTCTGTAACAATCACAGAATAGGAGAGAGATTGTGCTTTGAAGCCAAATACACTATTCTTTCCGCCATCTCTGATTAAATCAGCTGGGTTTTCTCTGCATTTTTTGGACTGAATGCGTTCGCTTTGTTATAATTGGAAACATAACGATGTCTCTTGTCAAAAAACCTGTTTTTTGGTTTTTAAAATATTTTTTTTTGTTATAATGTATTGATTTAAATTATTATTATTATGAATAATTATTAAATTATTATTATCATTAATTATTTTATTTATTTATTTTACCACTCTGCGCCCCACACTTTTAAAACCCCTGCTAGCATCAGTATAGTATATACAGTCAAACCAAAAATTATTCAGACATTTTTGATATTTTTACAAGTGGGTGCAGGACACTATAGTTAATTTATGTAAGTGAGGATAGCAAAATAAAGTAAACTGTGACATATTATACCCAAAAATTCTTCATACAGTGGACTACCAGTAAAATTGATAAAAATTTGGAACCAAAAATTATTCAGACACTTTGACCTGACCATGTTTTGCTTAAGTGTTATCTGACATAATTAAGATTAATTTTTTCTGACACAGTTTAACTCTTGATCTTGTCATATTTTATTACCGTTTTTTTAAACTATAGTGAATAAACTGAATTAATTAATGAATTAAATGTTCAAGGTGTCTGAATAAATTTTGGTTTGACTGTAGCATGAGTTGGGTAACATCCACACAGAAAAGTCATCTGAAATTTTCTTTAGTATCTTTGCAAAAATTATGAGCTGCTAATTGTTATATTAACAGGTTCTTGCCAGGAATGTTGTTCGCGTGAGGAACCTTTATCGTGCAGTGTGCCACGTCAACCAGTTCATCAAAAGCTGTTTCCAGTGGGAAAGTGTGCAGAGGAGCATCATAGCATTTCTGGTCAGTCTCATTCATAATTCATTTTTTTGTTGTTTTGTGCTATGTGATTCAGCAATAAATCATAGAAATGCTTAGAAATTGTTACTTTTTTTATAGCAGCTTATCTTACAGTTAAGACTCGTGGTTTCAGATGGTACTAATTCAGTACCATGGTATCATTATATTCACATACTCTGATATTTGCTTATTATTGGCAAAAGATATTTCAAAGAATACCACGGTACTACCATGTCCAGCAAAATGTAAATGCTTTGTAGTACTTTTCTGTTATCTAGTGAAACATTTTGAGTAACACTTTATTTTTGATGGTCACCTTTAGACATTCTGTTGACTGTAAGTAACATTGCACCTGTCTATTTATTCTACTAACCCGAACCCTAACCTAGTCTACTAATATTTTAATGAGAGTTAGTTGACATGTAGGCCCAACGTTACTTATAGTCAACAAAATGTCTGAAGGGGATCATTAAGATAAAGTGTAACCACATTTTATTTTATAATTATTCATGTAAATTTATGAACTGTCATTTATTACTCATGTTGTTCCACACCCGTAAGACCTTCGTTCATCTTTGGAACACAAATTAAGATATTGTTGATGAAATCCGATGGCTCAGTGAGGTCTGCATAGACAGCAATGGGACTTCCTCTCTCAAGATCCATAAATGTACTAAAAACATATTTAAATCAGTTCATGTGAGTACAGTGGTTCAATATTAATATTATAAAGCGACAAGAATATTTTTGTGCGCCAAAAAAACAAAATAACGACTTTTTAACAATATCTAGTGATGGCAGATTTCATAACACTGCTTTTTGAAGCTTCGGAGCTTTACAAATCAAATCAGTGGATCGGATTTCGACAGTTTGGCGGTTTGATACGCGATCCGAATCACTGACTGTTTTTTTTGGCGTACAGAAACTATTCTCGTAGCTCTATAATATTAAGATAGAACAACTGAACTCACATGAACTGATTTAAATACACTACCAGTCAAAAGTTTGGAATCTGTAAGATTTTTAATGTTTTTAAAAGAAGTTTTGTCTGCTCACCAAAGCTACATTTATTTAATTAAAAATACAGCAAAAACGGGAATATTGTGAAATATTATTACAATTTAAAATAACTGTTTTCTGTTTGAATATATTTTATAAAGTAATTTATTCCTGTGATCAAAGCTGAATTTTCAGCATCATTACTCCAGTCTTCAGTGTCACATGATCCTTCAGAAATCATTCTAATATGCTGATTTGCTGCTCAAGAAACATTTATTGTGTACAATTGTACAAAATATTTGTGTACAATATTTTTTTTTCAGGATTCTTTGATGAATAGAAAGTTCAAAAGAACAGCATTTATTTGAAATATAATCTTTTGTAACATTATAAATGTCTTTACTGTCACTTTTGATCGATTTAATGCATCCTTGCTGAAAAAAAGTTTTAATTTCTTTTCAAAAAAATAAAAATAAAAATTCTTACTGACCCCAAACTTTTGAACGGTAGTGTATAATGTTACAAAAGCTTTGTATTTCAGATAAATGCTGTTCTTTTGAACTTTCTATTCATCAAGGAATCCTGAAAAAAAAAAAAGTACACAACTGTTTTCAACATTGATAATCATAAATGTTTCTTGAGCAGCAAATCATCATATTAGAATGATTTCTGAAGGATCATGTGACACTGAAGACTGGAGTAATGATGCTGAAAATTCAGCTTTGATCACAGGAATAAATTACTTTATAAAATATATTCAAACAGAAAACAGTTATTTTAAATTGTAATAATATTTCACAATATTACTGTATTTTTAATTAAATAAATGCAGCCTTGGTGAGCAGACGAAACTTCTTTTAAAAACATTAAAAATCTTACCGATTCCAAAATTTTTGACTGGTAGTGAATGTTTTTAGTACCTTTATGGATCTTGAGAGAGGAAGTACCATTGCTGTCTACGCAGGCCTCGCTAAGCCATCGGATTTAATCAAAAATATCTTAATTTGTGTTCCAAAGATGAACGAAGGTCTTACGGGTGTAGAACGACATGTGAAAAATACATTTTTGGGTGAACTAACCCTTTAAGAGAAGCATTGTGATTGTGTAAATGTATGATGAATATGTGACCCTTCATCACATTCATGAAACCTAAATCTTCAATGTCTTCTCCTGCAGGTCTTTCTTCTTACAGTGTGGTATTGGGATTTCTACATGCTGCCCATGTTCATGGTCCTTCTCATCGTATGGAACTATCTCCAGATCGCTTCTGAGAGAGTCACCAGAGACCTAGTGGGTGATTTTTTTTTTTTTTTTTTTTTTTTTTTTTTTTTGCTTAATTGCACATTTTAGTAAGATTCCAGACAACCAGCTTGTTTTCTTTCATAATAGAATATCAAACAGAGTGGACTGTTTCATCTGGGAATTTAGGCCCTGTTTCCACCTGGTATTAAA
Organism: Hypophthalmichthys molitrix; assembly: GCA_037950675.1. Lineage (NCBI taxonomy): Eukaryota > Metazoa > Chordata > Actinopteri > Cypriniformes > Xenocyprididae > Hypophthalmichthys > Hypophthalmichthys molitrix. The sequence goes on from CM075498.1 coordinate 5,526,231, forward strand.
ATGCGTTTTGGTCGATCGGATCACAAGTAGACAACACTAAATACAGGTGTAAGCGGGGTGTAAAAGGTTGAGCTTGTCTATTTTTGATCACTTCCAGAGGTAGTTGAAAACACATTTGACCGGATTGCTTTTATAGTGTAAACGCTCATGTGGTCGAATGTGTTCAAACAGCCACAAAAGACCGTCTACTCTCCATCTACTGACCTAACTTGTAAACATTATGGGAAGTGCGCTAGCCAGACGGGATTTAAACTTTGTCGGCTGAAGACCCAAGTTTGGTTTGAAGATAAAAAAACGTACCAAGCACAATGTTCTCTCACCATTCCTGATTTCTAACACACACTCACAGCGTTCAGCATGGTCTTGCGGCTGTCAGAGCAGAAACGAAAGCTGATGCTCTCTCCATGTCAATTGTGTGATCTTGTTTTGTCCATTAGATCGAAAGATCTGAAAAAGCCCATACATTTACCCGCCCATAGACCCTCCCCTCGATGAAATCAGGACAGAAATGGATAAAAGAGACGGATTAAAACACCAGGTGTAAACGGGAATGTGTCTTCCTTGTCTACTTCTGATCCGATTGACCAAAATGCATCTTAATACAAGGTGTAAACAGGGCCTTAGTTTAGCATTTGTTCTAGTGGTTTGAAACTGACTGTAAATGTGACAGGCTGACAGTTCCTCTGATACGTATCATCGTTTCAGATAAAATTTAAAAGCATTCTCTTAAGACCTGGTTAACTTTCATTTTAAACTGCTTAAAAGTAAAGCCTTTCTCTTGCAGGACACCGTGGAGTTATATGAAGAAGAAGACGAAGATGAAAAGGTATAATTTTTTCCATCAAACATTCAATCATTGCAGTAAATAAGCATGGCATTTTATGTCCTCAGTGTTTAGTTTTGATTTAAAATGTGTCTTCTTGTAGGAATCTGAAAGAAAAGGTTTAATGGAGAAAATCCACATGGTTCAAGAGATTGTCATTACAGTCCAGAACCTTCTGGAGGAGATAGCATGCTTTGGTGAAAGAATAAAGAAGTATGTGTTGTTTTTGCTCCTTCATTTACATTTTCTGCTCTCATATACAGTATTATGTTTGGCAATTTGTAATAGATATTGAGAGAATAGAGCTAATTGCATAAAATACACACTACTGTTCAGAAGTCTCTCATGTTCACTAAGACTGCATTAAACAAATAGAATGAATGGATATATTTTCATTTATTTTGAAAATTAGCACAATTCCATTGACCCAGAAGCTTATATCGTGAAAGAATATTTGAAGATGACAACCTCAAAAAGACAAATTAATTTCATTGTACTCATTGTAAAACTGCAACATGTCTTTCTTTCTTTTTTTCTCCTCAGTACATTCAACTGGTCAGTGCCGTTCTTGTCTAATTTGGCCTTTCTGGTTCTCTTTATGGCCACAGTGATCACTTACTTTATTCCAGTACGCTACATTATTTTATTATGGGGTAAGATTACAGCTGTGTTACTCTCTAATAACAGAATATATTTTTCTGTGAGATAAGTAAAACCATTGAACTCTAAGCAAATTTAAAACAAATACGAAAGTTTCTTAGACTGTGCTGTGACTGTATCTAGAGATATCAGTACTGTCTTTACTGTCATTTTTATTCAGTTTAACTGTCAGTTATCAGTACTAGAGATTGTTCAGCATTATGTTCATTTTTTTTTTTTTTTAGGTATACATAAATTCACAAAGAAACTGCGCAATCCTTATGCCATTGAAAACAATGAGGTGATGGATTTCCTCTCCAGAGTGCCTTCAGATGTCCAAATGGTAATTACCACAGAATTTACTAAAAATAAGGACTATACTCTAAAATGGTGGAATCTGTAAACTTTTCAGCTTTTTTATATTGTAATGTGATGTTTTCTGTATGGATAAGATCATTTCCCATTTATCAATAGGTATAAATATGTCAATATATGTCAATGACAACTCATCCTACAATTGAACACAATAATAAACAAACTTCTCTTAATACTTCTCTTTCCACTACAGAATAAAAAAAGGTAATTGCAGCTTTTTCTCGCAATTGCGAGTTTGTCTCACAGTACTTCACCAAGAAAAAGTCAGAATTATGAGAAATAAAGTTAGAATTGTGAGATATAAACTCCCTATCGTCATAAACAAAAGTCAGAATTGCAATTCTGACTTTTTCTCAGAATTAAGAGATATAAACTCGCAATTTCAAGAAAAAAAGTTAGAATTGTGAGATATAAACTTGCAATTGTGAGTTATAAAGTCTGAATTGTGAGATAAAGGGCCCTATTTTAACAATCTAAGCACATGGTCTGAAGCGCGTGGTGCAGGTGCACTTAGGTCGTCCGAATCCCATTTTGCTAGTTTCAGGATGGGGAAAATGGTCGGCGTGCCAGGCGCATGGTCCAAAAGGGTTGTCCCTATTCTCTTAATGAGTCATGGGTGTGTTTTGAGCATAATGTGCAATAAACCAATCAGAGTCTCATCTCCTATTCCCTTTAAAAGCCAGGTGCGCTCGCGGCATAGCGGATTCACTATTTACATGGTGGAATATAGACACCCTCAACCTGGCGAGTCAGTTAAAATACATGTGTTTATTCCCACGATCAGTCAAATAATTAGCCAATTTTATTTGTCATTACTGCAAATAGCTAATTCTGATACATGCACTGACTATCCATTATGACATGTAGGCATTTTTATCTTTATGTACATTGTAATCCTTTTATTTTTTATATTTGGCATGTTTGTGTGCTGCTGCATGTCCCTGTGTGTGTAACAAGCAAAGTGTATGTGCGTTTTGCACCCGCCTATAGGCGCATATTACTAACACGCCCTTTAAATAACAAAAAAATACTGCTGCAGTTGTTTTCAGTTACCTCAAAATAGCAACACGCCAACAATGCACCTGAACACACCTCGTTTTCAGACCAGCACGCCCATGAAAATGATAACTGCGTCGGGCTGAAACTAGCAAAAAACACTTTCGTCGCACCTGGCGTCACATTGCACCGGGTGTATGACTGGGCACAAAGAGTTGCAATTATTGTTTTTTATTTTTTATTCTATGGTGGAAACAAGCAAGCTTCCATAGAAAGAGCTGGTAAAAAAATATGTTAAAAGTTAGGGTTGGGTATTATTTGAATTTTAGTCATTTCGATTACGATTCTGCTTATCAATTATGATTCTTATCGATTCCTAGTTTAAATTTGAAGTCTTTTTGCAAAACATTTCAGTGTAGCTGAATACCATGAACAAAAATCAACAGGCTAAAAAACACTTACACAAGGAGAACAAATAAACAAATTAGCAATAACACAAATAAATACAACTGAACAAAGATACAAATGAAATAGTGTTTTAAGATTTTCAGCTAGGTCTAGTATTTAGGTACAGAAAATGTGCAGATAATGTAAAATAACACTGCACTTAATAAATAAAATATACCATACAAATATAATCACAAAAGTCAAGAGAACAGCGAGTGAATTTTCTTTGTCTTTTGTTGTTTGATTGTCATTAATGACACAGACGGCAGCAGGATTATTAGGCTGCTGTCACTTTAAGACCTAATGCACAGGGCTGGATTTCCGATAATGTTGTCTCTTAGCACACTACGAAGACACTAAATGTATACCTTAACTGAAGATATACCTTTTCCAGGGGTGCTCCCCGAACTATACCCTAGGAGGTTGATTAAGGTATATCTTCTTAAGTGCGACGTTACCAGGTGCTGTCCATGGCGCTGGTTAACATCAGTGGCTCGAGAATCGATTATTCACTCTATGTAGGGGCTGCTTCACTGCGTTATGTGAGAAAGCGCTGGTCTTAATAAAAGAAGCACTTATCAGGACTCATGGGATCTTATAAAAATAATACAAATTGCAATCGAAATCTATATTGTAATTTATCTATATTCTGAGGGCTCTATATTCTAGCGAAGCCCCCAGAGTGAGTTTAAGGCGACTGTTATTTTAGAACATTATTTTAGACAGTATTAATTCCTTGGAGACGCGTGATGCAGCTGACAAATATGTAGGTAACGCGTTTATATCGTTTTTCCTTTTTTATTCAAAATATTTACAAAATTGTTAACTATATCATGAATTTTATGTTATATTCTGATTGTAAAATATGTGGAAGTGAATGTGTTTTGTCACGTGATGAGTTTGCATTGTAATAGCTGTCAGATTAACGAAATTTTCCCCAAAATACATACAAGTACGAGGCCGGTGAACTGGGAGAAGAATAGAGTAAACTTTATCGTTTCATACATAATGTGTATCTGATATAAATAAAACACTTCGTCAAATTAAATAATTGAAAGGGTTATTACTGCAGCTTCCATAGACGTGTATGGAATATGACAAGCGGTGACCGCGTCTGTCTCTGGCTCAGCACCAAAGCACATTTGAATTTAGCAGTGAATCTTTGCATTTTATTCTTTGCCATTATCCTAATTGAATATTAAAACTTCAGAATTATATTCGTATTGACTGTCAACAGTGATAAGGTATAGCTAAGACTGGTCCAGACCAACCTTAGAGTTAAGAAGGTTTCGGGAAATCCAGCCCAGATCCAATATACTGTTACACCTGCGTTTTCTTTCTCAACTGTTTACGTTCACTTAAGGCAAAACCGACTGTTCACAAGGATATTTTGAGTGTATTTGTCCACTCAAGTGCAAGAAGACGTGAAAGAGAACTCAGTTCAGTATTTAAAAAAAGAAAACAGCGCACAAGACTTCTCGCGCCTGAATGCATGGTTTAAAATCGCATTAAAATGAACACAAAGGAATCGATAAGAGGAATCGAAAATTAAATTTTATAACAAGTATCTGATGTCTGCATTTCCATCGTGGTCTAAAGTACCGTGAAGATTAGTCTGGTGACCTAGGATTGCGCACAACTTTCCAGTTCCCGCCGGATTTCTGGAAGCCTGAACCTCGTTGTCGGTCCATCAGTCATAATTCTTAAACTCCAATGTTGATTCGAATTGCAAACAACTCATACTTTACACACCGCAACACAATTTTAAAAATGGTGGTTGAAATAAAATGCTGCGTGAATTCAACCAGTCAGGATGTTCAGCGCCCAAGTCCCACCCCCAAAAGTTCCTGAACTTTGAAAAAGTACTACCTCGTGAGCAGGGACTTTCTGAGGGGGAACTTTTTACCCGAAACTTCATTTAGACTCTGGTTCCTGCAGTCAAAACAACAGTGCCACCCCAAAGTCCCTAGTTCCTGCGGTGGAAACGTGGCTTTAGATGCCTAAATGTTCTGTCTTTTCTCAGTTTGCTCATTTATCTGGAAGCTTCTGGCGTCTTGAATTGTTTTTCTTCTTCATTCAGGCGCAGTACACTGAACTGAGCAGCTGTAGTTTTCACAGTCCCTACAAGAGAAGGAGAGCATCACCATAGACACTAGAAAGGGAAACACTGATCTCCTGAGAACATTCTGCGTGAAGAACCTTTGAAGGTGCCAGGACTTGGCGGCCAGGGAATGATTTGAACATGTATTTAAAAAGGTGAATTGCAGTTGATCTGCTTATTTTATTCGAGTGAACTGAAATCATCCCCATCAGATGGTCCGGTCTTTACCGCTGGGTCGAGCTGAAGCACCTTGGTTAATGACACAGACGCATATTAACACTCATATTATAAAGCAGCAGCTCTGTTGCGTCGAGTGATGAAGAAATGTAACTTGATAAACTGAATGGTATAAGTATACACCACACTGGGCCTTAAATATTCATCTGTAGATGCAATGCCTGAACGACACATCATGTACAGTATTAGTGCAATACAATGTAATGCTTTGCTTTTTGCTATTTTATACTTCTTTATTTTGTTTTATCTTGTAAAATATGTTTTGTAAAGTCTTATTCTATACAAGCCACATAATTTTGTTGAACAGAGAACTAAATTGTGGTTTAGTTCTTTTGAACGTATTTTTATTAGTCTTTTTAATCTTTTATTTACATCTTAATTATTGCAGGGGGGGAAAAAATCGCACCGCACATGAAAATTATTGCATTGAAAGTGCCTTTGACAAACTCTAGTTGCGAAAACTGATTTTTAACTACACTCTCCTCTTAAAAATGGTATTTTTGTGCAATATGTTGTTTTGTATATCGAGTGGTACAGTAATTGTAGATAAAAGAGACTGCAAGTACACTTCTGATTTGTATTTTCCAGTGTTTTCTTCTGCTCAGGTGAATATTATGGATATCACAGATGTTATCAAATGGTTATTTTGGTACTCTTTGATACTATGTTGACAGTATACATTTCCATTTTGTATTATAATCATTACTTATACATACCTAATGACAGAGATGGTTTGGTGTGTACTTTTCATTAGATTTCATTTCTTATTACAGAATAAATGCAGATCTGTAAGTAAGAATGTGAATAAAGCAACCCTTCAAAAGTCCTTACACAGTGGTTGTTTGAGAATATTCAGCCACATGGTGGTAGTGTTTTCCTTTAATGGGAACCCTCCCTTCCGTTCATGTTTTGCTCTACTGAAAAAGCTGAACATCTGATCAGGGCGTTTCTCAAAAGCAATATGGTCGCAAGTTCCGTCGTTACCAACAGAAAACAATGGATCTTCAGACTATAGTTGGCTAATGATGCCTTTAGGAAACACACCCGTCTAGCTATTCAAGAAAAACTATAAGGGTTAGTTCAACCGAAAGTAAAAGTCCTGTCATTATTGAGTGTTTCAGGAAACCCCAAAACAAGTTATTTTAGCACATTTTTTAATGGGTTTTAGTTAAATGCCAAGAAGATCTGTGGTTTACAGATAAGTTTAAGCTCAAGATATATACACTACCAGTCAAAAGTTTGGGGTCGGTAAGAATTTTTATTTTTTTGAAAAGAAATTAAAGAAATGAATACTTTTATTCAGCAAGGATGCATTAAATCGATCAAAAGTGACAGTAAAGATATTTATAATGTTACAAAAAATTATATTTCAAATAAATGCTGTTCTTTTGAACTTTCTATTCATCAAAGAATCCTGAAAAAAAATATATTGTACACAAATATTTTGTACAATTGTACACAATAAATGTTTCTTGAGCAGCAGATCAGCATATTAGAATGATTTCTGAAGGATCATGTGACACTGAAGACTGATGTAATGATGCTGAAAATTCAGCTTTGATCACAGGAATAAATTACTTTATAAAATATATTCAAACAGAACACCGTTATTTTAAATTGCAATAATAAAAAAATATATATATATATTTTTAAATAAAATAATAAATAAATAAATAAATAAAATAATAAAACTGAATTTTAATTAAATAAATGCAGCCGAAACTTCTTTTAAAAACATTAAAAATCTTACCGATTCCAAACTTTTGACTGGTAGTGTATATATTTATTCTTCTACATAAAATACATTAGTAATACCACCTTGTGATTTTTTTTTTTTTTTTTTTTTTTTTTTTTTTGGTGTTTTGAAAAAGGCGGTTGCTAACAAGTGTCTATATGGGACTACAGAGGCTGTCTGAGACATTAAACATCAGAACACCATACAGGTAAACTCATCTCACTTTGACATCAAAGTACCGCGAGAGCGATTCAAAAGCATAAGGAGTTGTTTGCTCTCCAATCGCTCTCGCGGTACTTTGATGTCATACGCCGGTCTGCACAGCGTCAATGCATCTCGAACAAGCCTATTCTATCTGGAACCTTTTAAAACGTTTTTTAATACTAAAAGAGCTGTCGGAAGTCTAGTGATGGTGACGTTGAAGCCGTTCAACCGTGGCATTTTTTATTTCCGACGATTGTATTAAAGGTGCAGTAGGTGATTCTCTACAGAAACATTTTTGTTATTCTGGTTGAAAGTCTCCTCATATCCTGATAGCATCACTATGTTAAACGGTTTAAATAAATATATATCGTCTGTGGAAGGTGTAGGACCATAAAATGTTCATCCAATCATTATATTTGGTCAGAAATAATGCGTTGTAGTACCTGCCTGTCAAGGTATGTTTTAACATACCCTCACGCATCCTGTTCGCGCAGACATCATACGTCATCAGCGCATTTCATGAAACAGACAAACAACAGCCACCATTTACAGTTCCTACAGAAACAAAACAACGAGCTTGAGAAATGGCAACCTGTGACGTCCTAACCAGAGCTGTTCACGTCCTCAGACTCGGAAATGATGCATTTCCATGTCAACATCAATTCAATACCGAAATGAATCTGCAGCAGTCAGGTACAAGCTTGTTGTTTATGTTCATTATTATTGTAATGTTTTGTGCTTTGAGACATGAGGTAGTTTAACGCTGTCTCTTGTGACGCTTTACACTTTAGCAGCTGTGTGTGTGTGCGCATTCATGTGTTTTAGAGGAGGCCAGTGTTGCCAAGTCTGCAGTTTTCCCATGGAATTGGGGTACTTTTATGGGTTGTTTTTCAAGTCTGCGGGTTGAAGCGACCACAAATACCATGATAGCTCCTGGGATGTGAATTTTACCAGGGGGGCCCCACTAAAAACGTGGATTTTATCCCCTGGAACGAGATTGGGCTAGTTTTGAGTAGCAATTGGGTGGGTTTTGTTGTGAAAACCTGGCAACCCTGAGGAGGCATGGCTTTGGAGAGCACTCTGAAGGGAGGGTGGGATGTTATGATTTGAAAGTTATCTATAGCTATTGCTAGCCTCTCAAAAATTTTTACTATTGCACCTTTAAGGTTTTAAAATTCATAAAGGTTATTAAGATTATTAAGATGAACAAAACCTCATAAAAAATCATAAACTTTTGTTGGTCATAGAGTTTATATTCTACACGTCATCCCTGCAGGAATCTATTTACTCATCATCTTACTCATTATCTTCTTTTGTATTCCACAAAAGTCAGTCATTCAGGTTTATGATGACATAAGGGTGAGTAAATAATGACAGATCTTTAGTTTTTGGGTGAACTGGGCAGCAGTGAATTTCAACAGAGTTTGAAATCCTGAAGCTCATTCACCCTTTATTAGTGAAATACACTGAAACACACTCTTTTTCAGTGGAAATCTTTCTTTCTTAACACCATGTAATTGGCCCATCTTAGAACTACTATTTTCAGTTTGAAACACTCCCTCTCTTTTTGGATAATGAGAGGGCTGCTGTTAAAGAGCTGTAGAACTAAGAAAGAAAGTCTGAAATAGTAATTCCTCACTACATATACATGTAGGGATGTGCAAATGAATAGGAAACAACAGGCTGGGTAGAAAGACTTATTTTTACCCTGGATGAACCCTCATTCCTTCTCACTCCTTACAGAAAACCAGTCCTAATTAGCTCCTGTGAGCATTTAGCCATTAGCAGAAGAATAACGTCATGTCTGGCCACAAAAGATGGAGCCCCATGGATCACCAAAAGACCAAAATGAGATGAAAAACAAGATCATATCTATCATGCCTCTAGACGCGTTGAAACAACACGGCTAATTGTGCGAGGAGCTCAGTTTGATTTAATTTTCCATGAGTTTGCCCATGATTAACCCTATAAAACCTGACATATGAAATAACAGTCAGAATTTTTTTTTTTTAATGGAACAGTTGATTGAACATTTAGACAAAATAATTGTAAACAATCAGAAAAAAAGTTGGCATGTGTTTTTTGGTGAGTATCATATTTGATACATCAGGCTTTTATGACTCATGTAGTTTGGTATCTGGAGAATTTGGAGAAAAATATTAAAAACTAAGCAAAATATGCAATTTGGTGAACTTGCTAAGAGTAAGATGTAATTTTGATATCTTGTAATGTAAATCAGTACCTTTATAACAGTATAGGAGACTACTTGCATAAAATGCACATAAATATCAGTTATATCTTTCAATAATATGTCTTAGTAAGATGATATTGCTTAGTCCTATGATCAAAACATAATGCAATTCAATGATGGTTGAGAGATGTACAAATAAATGTTTCTCAAAAGCCCAAAGTAAATATGATACATTTCAACATGAGTTGAAGTTGCTTCAGTCTAGTAAGTATTCATTTTGAAATATAACAAACAATATAAAATGTATTCTTCCAATAAGTTCAGTTTAAGGAAAGACATGTGTACCACAACCTGAAGGGGATGTTTTTAAAATTATACTAAAAGGCCTTTTACTTGCTAAAAAAGTATCAATCACATGACAAAAGGCATTTATTAAAGGGTTAGTTCACCTAAAAATTAAAATAATGTCATTTATTACTCACCGTCATTCCACACCCGTAAGACCTTCGTTCATCTTCGGGACACAAATTAAGATATTTTTGTTGAAATCCGATGACTCCGTGAGGCCTGCAAGATCAATTAATGTACTAAAAACATATTTAAATAATAAAAATATCTCAATTTGCGTTCCGAAGATTAACGAAGGTCTTACGGGTGTGGAACGGCATGAGGGTGAGTAATAAATGACAGAATTTTCATTTTTGGGTGAACTAACCCTTTAACATTTTTCAGCAAAGTTTTGATCATGCTTATCATTTAGAAATCATATAAATTTGCATATCAAATATGATGCAGTAGGATTTATAGGCTCTAAACATCCATTTATGTGCAGATAACAGAGTCAACCAAACTATTATAGTGAACAAGATGTCAATCACAAGAGGAGAGTCAGTGAAAGTAAAACACAAACTGAGGAAAGATTCCCTCAGCTGTCTGCATATAAAGGGAGCTCCAAAGTGGCCACTGAAGAGCTCAGAAACAGCCTCCTTTCTCCCGTTTCCTCACAAGACACACTGTGTAGCAGATGGGGCTTCATTCCCTGAGGAGGAAGAGAAGGGGGGAGAGGATGATGTTGGGAAGGAGGGGGCAAAACACCTACAGCATTTCCCTTTCCTATGCCTTTCTCCAAGCTAAAGGAATCTAGGCCAGACACACAGTACAAAGAGAGCGTGCAATGGACAAGGCCTTTTCAGGGCATTGCATTGTGGGAATGAAGATATTACGCCAGAGGCAGACGAATCATTCTGGGCCAACTTAGTGATCCAGCAAATTGAATTTGACAATCAGTAATTCTACTGAACTCTACCTGAAAACTATACCAACTGCTTTTGTTGATTCTATGCAGACCAGGCTATTAACATTTTTAACTATTTGCAAATAATATTTGCATTAAAATATGCAGATGGACTTTTATTTGTATACCTAATATGTTGAAAACGTAAAACGTTTCTTGTGTCGTCACACTCAGAATCACGTAAATGCACATTTTCAGTTCAAAACGGCCATATTTGGGAAAAGCTAGCTTGCATCACTGGATGTTACTGTCGGTCATTTAACATTTCTATCACAAAACAGTTGACGTATTAAATGTTTCGCTACATCTTACCTCTCTCTCTTTCAACGTTAAACTCACGCTTCAGAAACCCCGCCTACTTTGATTTGATTGGCCATTTTAATCATTTTGACATTGACTTAGACCGCTGAGGCAGACCAGACTAAAAATGGAACTTTTATAAGCAATATATTTTAAAATATGCTAGCCCACTACATTATATTATTAGAGTTTAAAGCTACATGTAGGCTAATTTATGTAATTAAAAATGACATTCTTAATGAGAGTGCAAAATTCCACCTTCCAAACAATGTCTTTAGTTTACCCCCTAAATACACGTTGACAAACCTTTAATAATAAAATTATAATTATATTACAGCTGCCTTGCGGGACGGATTTAGCGGGAAATTGCATACACATTACGTCATTCACCTATGCCTGCACGTCATATCCATACAAAACTGCCCGGCTGCTGTGGCGCGTGTGGGAGTAGAGTTGTCTCATTGAGGAAAAAACTGACCAAGGATTATTCAAAACGTCAAACATCCGGTGAATCACCAGTTATAAGAACACAGAAACGGTTATTTGTCCATTTGCGTTAAGATATCCCGTATGCTTGCATGTGTAGGCTATATCTGTGCTTCGAGCCACATTCATCCGCAGATGAGCAGACTACAGCCGAACTACAACCAAAATAATGTTCTTCCGCAAGACGCGTGCAGTTGTATTATTTAACCGCTAGAGGGCCAAAAGTAAAAACGTTGCATAGCTTTATTCAGAGTTGCTTATGCAGGTTTTTGAATGAATGAATTGATCTTAATGGACAGCAGCGTTTATATTTTGTTATATAAGACCAAACACATGCCACACTTTGCATATGGCTATACAAAAAAAATCTTAATATCTCGTTTTTCAAAAAAAAAAAAAACATACTGTTGTATACATACATACATACTGTATGTTGACTTGACATAACGACATATGATATTGTCTTGTTTCCAAAGAAAGTTTATGCATAATTCTCTCAAAAATGCAGTAAAAACAGTAATACTGTGAAATATTACATTTTTTAAAAAATATATATTTACAATGTAATTTATTTATTCAAAGCTGAATTTTCATTACTTCAGTCTTCAGTGTCACATGATCCTTCAGAAATAATTCTAATATGCTGATTTGCTGCTCAAGAAACATTATTATTATCAGTGTTGAAAACAGTTGTGCTGCTTATAGGATTCTTCAAAAGTTCAAAAGAACAGCATTTATTTGAAATAGAAATCTTTTGTAGATTAGACAAATGTCTTTGTTACTTTTGTTCAATTTAATGCATCCTTATAAATTTAATATATCCCATATTTTAAGTCATAATTATTTACCACAGACTTTACATACTACAAAAAAAAAAAAAAAAAAAATCATTTTCTTAGTATTTTGTCTTGTTTTATAGTAAAAACATATTTAAATCAAGATACATTCACATGACATAATGACATATATTAAGTATTGTTTTCAAAGAAATCAAAACGTTTATGCATAAAACAATAAATCAAATAGCAATTGGGGAAATTTCATTAGATTTTTCTGGAAATAAGTCTTATGTCGGTTTGCTTAAGTAACACACACACACACACACATCATTCTCTGCTTTACAAAATGATGGAGACACACATGTCAACTAACCTGAACATTAAGTCAACCTCCTCCTGTTCAAAACCTCCTGACTTTATTCCAGTTACGTTTCCTTGCAGGACATTGATAGCAGTTAAACTCTGAGAGGATTAGACTTAACCCCTTTAGTTATAGGCCAGTGAACAATCATTTGAAGTGGAGTGTTCTTGCATTTCTGCGTTTAATGTTTGACAGGGCATTCCCATGATGTGTTCTGTGCCTCAGACACAGATAATCCTGTGCATTTTAATTATAAAGTGCCGGCCTTTGGTCTCACTGCTGAGTGAAGGTGGGGAAGATCAGAGACGCTCCTGAAGAACAGTTCTGTGTCCTTTTGTCCGCTCACAAATCCAAATCAACCCACTCCATCCCTGTTTATTGTTCACTTTGGATTAGTGGCTTGGACAAACCAAAAGATACCAAAACTACTTCCAAGTGCACATACTGTGCCAGTTGCTGTAAATACTAATTCAAGATTATGGATTGCTAAACAAAATGAAACATTCAAAGTGAAGTGAAGCACAGTGAAACAAAAATCATGATAAAAGGGCTTGTATTAACCTGTTGTGCAACATTTTTGTCTTTTTCAGTTTTTTTTATTTATTTTTTATTTTTTTTATAATTTTGCCAGTTACATAATTTTTGGAACAAGTGTGTATTTTTTTTGGAATTTTACTATTTCACCCCCATTTCCTTTAATAAATCTATTTTGCACTACGTACACAAAAAATAGTTTGACTCAGGACCTTAAAGTCAAAAATGTCCCCATTGAAACATTAAAACTGCAATTTTTAATCCCAGGGCCATAAAATGATGTTAATAGGCTTTCATTCTGTTGGAAAGTCTTCAAAAAACATTTTTTATTTTTTTTTTTACTGTTTTTTACCAGTGCCATTTTCTCAGGTTTGGCCTATAAAGCAAATACTCGCTTTATTCCTGTTTTCTGCTTATGGATATTATAGAGCCAATTGGAAAATTATGCAGATATAATTGTGTGGGTGTGTTGGTATGGATGTCAGAGTGTGGTTTGTATATGTGTAATAAAAAAATTGTATGTGTGTGTGTGCTTGTAATATTTGAGAGAGAAAAACTCTACCGCAAATCACAAATCCAACCACTGTGTGTACCAGTGGAGTTTTGCTGGCATTTAATGGGGAAAATTTGGTACTGCGCCCAAACAAAATCTTACTGAAAGCTCATTTTTTGAGATATCAACCTCAAATTTGTAACACAACTTGTTTAGATTTATAGCAGTTTTAGAGTTTCAGCATATTTCATAAAATATATATTTTATATAAAATAGTTCATAAATCATTTTCATAAACTTAAACCTCTATAACTTTTTTTTGTTTCACTTTTTAAACTTTTTTTACTTCAACAATAATCTGCTGTAATCACATACAGTAAGCAATTTCTGTCATTAATTACTCACCCTCATGTTGTTCCAAACCCATAAGACTTTTGTTCATCTTCGGAACACAAATTAAGATATTTTTTGATGAAATCCGAGGGTATCTGACCCACAAATAGGCAGCAACATCATTGCACCTTTTGATGTCCAGAAAAGTAGTTGAAAACATCATTAAAATAGTCAACATGACTACAGTGGTTCAACCTTAATGTTATGAAGCGACGAGAATACTTTTGGTGCGCAAAAACAAAACAAAAATAACTACTTTATTAAGTCGAATCAAAGTTTCAAATGAAGGTTTGAGCTAAAAAAAAATTAAAACCTCTATTGAGTGCACTAAACTATGGAAGCTTGTTTCCGCCAGTAAATAAAAATAAAAAAGGTAATTGCAACTTTTTATCTCACAATTGTGAGTTATAAAGTCAAAATTGCAATAGGCCTGTAAACTCATTAAACTTGTAGCAATTATCCACGAGTTTATATCTCACAATTCTGACTTTATTTATATCTTGCAATTCTGAGAAAAAAAGTCAGAATTGGACTTAAAGGTGCAGTTTGTAAATTTTAGCGCCATCTAGCGGTGAGGTTGCGAATTGCAATATAGAGAAGGTACGGTGGCCAACACAGGACAAAGATGTCGTCATCTGAGACAGCAGAGAGTAGCCAGTCAAGCAAACGCACTCTGTAAAGTAGTTTGTCCGTTTAGGGCTACTGTAGAAACATGCTGGCGCAAAATGGCAACATGTAAAGGGACCCGCGGTGGTATGTAGATAGAAATGGCTCATTCTAAGGTAATAAAAACATTACGGTTTATTATGTGAGATCTTTATTCACCACTTAAAACATAGTTATGTATGTTACATTACCTTTCTGTCAATAGATCCTCCTAAAATTTACACATTGCACCTTTAATAACTAGCAATTACGAGTTTATCTCTCAATTGTGTGATTAAAAAGTTGCAATTATCTTTTAATTTCTTTTATTTTGTGGAAACAAGCTTCCATACTAAACTGTCCTGTCAAAAGCCTATAATAAAATATAAATAAAATAAAAATAAATCTATAAATAAAAACATTCTATAAATGTATATATTTATTTCAGTTTTAAATCTATTTCTATTCATTTTTATCTGTTTTACTGTAAATTCTTTGAATGATAATTAACATTAACTTAATGTTAATAATTCCTCCATCAGTTCTCCAGTACATGTGACTGTACACCAAACATCTGCCTGTTTATAAATGAGGTTAAGTTGATGGTCTTATCCCAGGAGAGAACCCAGATTCCTTTAGGACTTTAAAACAAATACGTTCAGCCTTGGGGATCCTTGTTTCTCTTGTGTCTTTCGCTTTCCCTTTCCTCTGAGCCCTAGAGGGGTTGAATCAGTCCCTCCCCGAAGACCTTGTGTCTTCTGATCCAATGATGTTAATAAATGTAAACACGTTCGAACAGTTTACCTGGAAGTGGATGGGGACGGAGGTTATCAAGTCAATCAAAGTATAATAAGTCAATAATAATTGGTCACAAAGCTATTGTATGACTAAAAAAGATTTACGACTAGTGCAGAAGTTATTTTTCAAGTTCAACAGTTTCAATACTCATTCCCTTATTTTATTTAAACTATACCTAAAAGTGAATATAGATACATGGCGAGGACAACAATGTGGTAAATCAACATTTTATTTGTTACATTTGCATTATTTTTCCGCCTCCACTGTCTAATATGGGTCACTTTGTACTTATATCATGTAAACACTGTACATCCATATAGTTCCATCATGAATGCATCTGTCTTTAAATATGTTTGTCTGTGTGTCTTGGGAATACTCTGGCTGCTCTTTTCCTCTCAAGGTGTTGTACCCTCGTCTCCTCTCTCTGGCTTCTCCTCTGTCTCTGGTCCCAGAGTGACTGCTTAGATGGGCCCCATCTGAGTCTCTCTCAGCTCCAGCTGCCAGGGGCCCCGGTGTCCCTGTGCCCCCCAGGCATTAAGGGGCGTACAGCATGGGAGACGTCTGCATTTTCACAGCCTCTCAGGACACCGGAGGGCTCAGTCACATGGCAGACACACACACACAAAATTCTAAGGCGTCCTATGTGTATTGAAGTATTTCTTGCTGCAGATGATATATAAAGATGTTACTCTTGTGAGATAATGATATAACTCTGTAAGTGAGTTTAATTCCGGACTGCATGCTACTAAAATGTAAATTTCTTTATAGATGACCTCTGATGATGACCTTAGTCTAAACAAAGGACTTATAAAAACCTGGAGCAAGCTATCTGTTAGTATTCCCATGCATCTCATTCTCAGTGAACAGTTCCTAAAAGAACTATTTTTTTTTTTCTTAGTGTAAAGAACATTTTAAAATTCTAAAGAACCTTTTTCCACATTATAAATGTTTGTGGAATGGAAAGATTCCGTTGATGTTCCATGGAATGTTCTTCATGAAACCATTGATGCCAATAAAGAAGCTTTGTTTTTAAAAAGACATTTTGTGTTAAAATGAGTGAAATATGACCTCATCCATTACTTTGTGCCAAACCGTACAGACAATTGAGGGCACAGTCGACAGGCATTCGGCTAATGAAGGGAACAAACTGTCCCTACGCTTCAGTGGCATTAAAGACACTGTTAAGACCTCCATTCTCAGCCACTAATGATCTGCGTGCACCCCAAACAAATAGAGCTGCAGTACATTTCATTGTCAGGATTTTGTCTGTCTCATCATACATGACATTTTAGACAGTCTCTTAGCACTTCTTGTGAATTCGTATCATTGTAATGATAAAGAAACTTATGAGCTGCCTTCATTAAAGCAATGTGATTTTTTTGAGCATGCGATATAAATATATTTCATTTTTGTTTCTGTAAAGACACATTAAGAAATTTAAGTAGAACCTCTCAATGTTAGCACCCTTGTTGGAATAGTTAACAGTACCTAATGGTGGAAATGATAGTTAATGAATTGAAAACTGCATCGGACCACAAACATTAAAGTTTGGAAACGTTTAGTCACATGTATAATGCACACAAAATTCGTTCTCAGTTTTCTCTCATTTAAAGGTGCAGTAAGCAATTTCTGAGAAACGCTGTTGAAAGTGGATCGGCCCGAGCACCACAACAAACATGTAGCCAATCAGCAGTAAGGGGCGTGTCCACTCATGATAGGGGAGGAGAGAGTGAGCCAATCAACAGCAGGGGGCGTGTCCACTTATGATGGGGGAGGAGAGAGAGAGCATGAGAGAGATTTGAAGAAAGACTGTAGAAAGAGAGATGGCTGAGAGACATTAAAAAAGAGAAACGGTCAGAGGAATATCAATGGAAAAAGAAGTGTTATGATCAGGCAAGAGCTTTAAGCTTGGAAAAAGTGGGGGCGAACAATGGTCAAACAGTTACAGAATTCCTAAAACACTGATTTCATAATACAAGTCTTTAATACGTCTGATCTGGTATGCCAATTAAAAACAATTATATGGGCTTTTCTACACAACCAAATGAACCACAATCAAAAAACACATTTAAAAAGCATTTAAATATTCAAATTTTAGTTGTTTACTAAGATCCTTCTATTATCTATTGAATCCCACAATAATATTTAAAATATCAGTAAGCTTAATATATATAAAATCATAATTTATTGTGTACTTTTTAATTGGGAGGTGGCTGTCCTGAATCCTAACCCCTAAATTTCAGCTTGTGAAAACGAAATAATTTAAATAATTTGTGCAATTTTTTCCATTGTTGTTTTTAAAAATATATTTTAGATTTTTTTCTAAAAGTGAAGTTTAAAAAAAATTATTTTATAGTTTAATTTTAAATCATGAAACTTTATGTAAAAAAATGTGTCCTGCATTTTCATGTCATTACCAAAACAGTGTGTTTTACTCCATTGGCGGAGACTGATCTTAACTACACCCCTATATTTTTGATCAGGAAATATTCCTGTGTCGCTCCTCTCTTTCAAAGTAGACAGGTGCCATCATTTTGAGTTAAATATGTTCAAAAGTCTGAAAATCTGTGTGTAACTTTAAGGAACGTCACTACCAAACACCTTTTTTCTGCAATTAAGCAAACTTTTTTGGGCGTTATTCTAAAAAATATTTTTTTGTGTGTGTGTGTACAACTGTTCAGAACTGTGTAACCATGTGCTGATTATCATCTTTGAGCTAGGCTCAAAAGTATCTAAAATTGTCACTACCAAAACTTCACCACGTTTCGGTTGTGACTGTTTCGGTAGTGACAAAAGGAACACAATCGTTTATTTGGGGGAAATAAAATTTTAGTACAGTTTTGCAAATCATTAGAATTTTAGTATGGTTTATTATGCAAATCAATAGTGTTTTAGTATGCAAGTTAAAATTCTGTAATGTGATGTGGTCGCTGCCAACACATTACTGTCACTACCGAAAATGTGCAGTCACGACTGAAACACGGTATATTCAAACTAATGAATCCTTGACTTTTAAATCAGTATGATAAACTTAATGCCTTTTACAAAGAAAGATTAGACTCAAAATACAACAAATCTCATAAATTACACTTGAAATATTGTTAAAATTGTAATTGTTATTGATTTACCTGTGAAAACTTTTTTTAAAAAAATAGCAAAAAATATATTTACAAGGTAGATGTAAACAAAATCTTAAAAGGTCAATATAACCCTTCTTATTAAATTATTTATCATTGTGTTTTGGGAGTGACAAATTTGGAAGAAGAAAAATATGAGAATTAACTGTACAATTACTAGAAATGTGTACCTTGGATATTATACAATTTGCAGGCATACAAAATTTCAAGACGTTTCCATTTCAACTCTGACTTTGAACCAATTCTGTAGAATGGCCCATATAACAATTAATTAGACACAAAAAACTTAAGTTTTATGAAAAGTTTTATTTTTTACTTTTTTTTGCAAAGTATCACTGAGAAAAAAAATGTCTCAAATGAGTGTTTGTTCGCTTTGCAAGCAGACAGCTGATGTTTTGGCTCATTTGCTCTTCCTCCAGCAGGTTTTTATCAACATGGAGCCATTTAAAGTTGTGAATTAAATTACAATAAAACATTTCACAAAATAAACATATTCATGCAATCCTCTGTGCCAAAAAAAGGTCTTGATGATAAATTATCTACTATTACTCTGCATAAAAATTAAGACTACAGACTTTAGTCAGATAAATTCAATATGGCGTCTAAACTTCGATGAAAATGAGGCTGTGAGGGATAGATGGCAAGCACTGTATAAAGGTCCAAAGATCACATGCTGTATTTTCACAACTTTTAAAACCGTTTCTGGAGTTTGTCTACTGGAAGTTTTCTTTTTCTCGGAAAGGTGTCAGCAATCGGTATGTTTTTAAATAAGTAACAGTACAAACTACTGAACACTGTATTCTCTCCCTCACAGCCTCATTTCATTCCTGTCAACAATTAAATATGGCACTACCCTGATTAAGGTCTACAGGACTAATTTTGTAGTCAAGTGAGTTCTTACTGAATGACCGGTAAAATTCAGTGAGAAATGACTGAAATGGGTTATCAAATTATCAAACACATTTAGACCTTCATCTAATCAGCTTCAAAAGTTGGTCTGAAACATCGCTTCAGATTATCACGCCAAAACTTCTCAGGTTCAAAACAAATAAGACACATTATTGGCCAGCAATGGGAAATTTGTTATAATCTAAAGTATAATTACACATTTATGTATAACCACATATCAACACTGACTTGTAGTGCTTTCTGTAGAAAAAGCGTTATATTATCAAAGCATGAAGTTCAAATTCTAAATAAATAGAAAGTTTGTTCTAATATAGACCTTATGCATCAGAGAGAAACAAGCGCGCAGCCATCTTTAGAGTTTTGTGTTTGAACTTGATTTTTGCGGTAGCTCTGTACGATTCTATGGCATCACTTATAATGAGCAGTGTAATGTTTGAAGCGGATGTCATAACAAATGTCAGAAGACTCGGAAGATTTCAAAACGAGTGTTTCATTCATAAATCTATAAGATCTTACCTTAATGCTGTGGAAATACAAACCAGAAGACAGAACACAACAAACGCAACACTGAAAAGGGGCGGGGCTACATAAAATCAATACTGACACCAGACAAAAACAGGCACAACTTGTACAAGTACAGGCTTTGTCCTATAACTGCTCTTTGAGTTAAAAGTTTGAGTTAAAGTTTGAGTTAAAAGGCTCAGCTTTAGCTGAAGAAATCTGTAGCAGCTCATTCAACCAAGACCAGGAGAGTTCCTTGAGCACTCACAAAAAGAACATAGAGTGAAGGAGGAAATCTGAAGTTTATATTCGAGAGTATGGCCATCAGTCAGTGATTCCTCTATGTCCAGTGTCTGTGAGGTAGAGCTGCAGTAGATCAGTCAGTGGCACGGCTTCTCAAGGAAAGGAAGCATTGGAGTTCCTCGGGTAGAGTTCCACACCCTTCGCTCGGGCTCATAGCTCATCATGGTTCCTGGTCAGATCTTCGCCGTAGTTGGTGGCCTGGCTGCCTACAAACATGTTCCAGTTCTCAAGAATCTCTTCTTTGGTCAGCATCTGGTCCTAAAAAAATGTAATATTTAATATAATGCATTATTATAAAACAATTTCTCCTTAAAATTCACGATCAATTAACTTATTTGTTATTTATACACTACCGGTCAAAAGTTTGGACACGGTAAGATTTTTAATGTTTTTAAAAAGAAGTTTCATCTGCTCACCAAGGCTGCATTTATTTAATTAAAAATACAGTAAAAACATTGTGAAATATTATTACAATTATTTTTAACATTTAATAAGCGTGAAAAAATATCCCCCCGTTTCACAGACAAGGCTTAAAGGCACAATATGTAAGATTTTTAGATTAAAATATCCAAAAACCACTAGAACAATGTTATATATTTTGTTGACTTGTGTACTAACATTATCCCAAACGTTTCCAAAAAATTTGTTTAAATCCAGAGAAATAAGGAATTTTAACTATTAATTATCAATGACATCATATCCATTACCCTCAATTTTTCGGTTTTATTTTGTAGAAACCATGGAAACACCAAAGATGGTTTAATATATAATATATTTAATAAGTGTCTCATAGCAGCCGCTGAGTGAACGCAGAGTAGCACTATGACAACTTTCAATACACAAATGCATCTAATTTGATAAACAGCGTTCCTTGACCGGAAGAAGCGGAAGTGACGACTGCGGCATAATAAAAGTCCTGCTGCTCTCGAGACGTGTTGTGCTCGTCTTTCATTAGCAATCGCTCCAGCGGTCTCGTTCAGCTCCAACAACACTCGGTCCTGCTCTGCTTCATACTACAGTAATGTTAATAATCTCATCAATGAACATGATTTCTGTCCGAGTCCTATCGGATTCTTTTCCATGGGCTGTAGACGTGAAGACAGCACCTCCCATGATTGCGTGAAATCAAGGCGTCATCAAGCTGTGACTTTGTTTTGAACAAGCGACCTCTAGCGGTGAAAAATTACATATTGTGCCTTTAAGCTAGTCCCAAACTAAAATGCATGTTTGAGCTGTTTTAACTGAAAGCAAATCTTAAAATGCATCAGTGCTATTGCTTTGTCTCAAGATGCACACCAATATTTTTTTTTCTAAGGTACGTTTATAAAAGCTGTTTGAATGTCCTAATTAAACTAAGGGCTAATCCTGGCTTAATCTAAGCCCTGACTGTGAAACAAGGCCTATAAATTTGAATTTAAGTGAACTTAAAACAATTACGTTTAGCCACATTTAGCTGTTCCATTAACATGGTGTGTCGTATATAGTGTAAATAATAATATAGTAATGTTGCTGTCTAATATCAGCACTCTCTGAGAGCTGTCAGTTCATTTTTTACCCCACTAAGTTTATTTTGCACATTAATTTTCACAATTACTAAAAAAAAAATTACTAGTCAAACCATTTGGTATGAGTATTTGTGAGGACTGGTCCTCTCCATACAAGCAATGGCATATGATGTCAATCATTGTAAATTACTTATTTCAGAATTTAAAAAAAATAATAATAATAATAAAAATGTAATTTATTACTGTGATCAAAGCTGAATTTTCAGCATCATTACTCCAGTCTTCAGTGTCACATGATCCTTCAGAAATCCTTCTAATATGATGATTTGCTGGTCAAGAAATATTTATTATTATTATTATCAATGTTAAAAGCAGTTGTGCTGCTTTATTTTTTATGTGGAAAACCATGATATATTATTTTCAGGATTCTTTGATGAATAGAAACTTCAAAAGAACAGCATTTATTTGAAATTCAGTATTTTATAACAATGTAACTGTCATTACTGGCACTTCGGATCAATCTAACACATCTTCGCTGAATGAAAGTATTCATTTCTTTATTAAAAAAAAAGTAAAAAGTAAAATTATACTGACCCAAAGTTTTGACCAACTTAAAAAATAACTACATGCTTATTAATTTTTTCCCCTATTCCTCCTATCAATGTTTAGTATGCATTTAATTAGTTTAAATTACCATTAATGTATTCCAGGATCAGTACTTATATTTTGATTCACGTTTAGAGACACTCCTGGTCAGCGTACCTTGTCAGTGTCCGACTCGTACACCAGATGCCGGGCTTCTGCCTGCGCATGATCATAGTCCTGCGGCAGGATCCAGTGACGAATCTCTTCTAGGTCCATCTTCCCGTCTTTGTTCAGATCTCTGAAATCTGAAAACTGGTCTCTCTCAGTTCTTACCCAGTCTGGCTCTGGACCGCCATCTTCATGAGCAAACATGTCCGCTGCAAAATAGCAAAATGGAAACAATGAAAACTTTTTCCCTTGGATGAGGATAATTCACCCAAAAATGTCAATTCTGTCAAGAGTTTCAGTGTCTGAAACTCACAAGAAGATTTGTAATACCACACGTGCAAAAATACAGATGAACCTACCAATGTATTCGTCCTCATCTACATGTCCATCTCCATTTTTGTCAATGTCCTCCAGAGTTTCCTGATAGAAGATAGTAAAGCGATGAATTAATTTTTTTAAAATAGTCTGCATTATTAAACTGACAGCAAATCACACTGTCTAAAATCCAACTGACACTCACAAGAACCACAATTTCCTGCATGTGATCAAACTCCTCCGGGTGGAGGAAAGCAGTGAACTCCTCTCGCTCTGCGGCTAAATCGCCATTGAGATCTGCAGCCTTAAACCTGCGTTCATCTCGCGGAAGCATCTTCTTAAAGCTGAACTGGTCTGTTGCGTCTTCGAACTCCTCTGGATTGGCTGGAAAACAAGGAATTTTATTAAGGGAGCTATCACAAAAACATTTCATCGATATTAAAACTTCAGATGGTTTGAGAACAGTGTGGCTCACCGAGGTAGTAACCATAAGTTGCTTGCTTATATTCATCCCAT